>JAAILG010001051.1:0-33626 GCA_012026655.1 Hydrolagus affinis | reverse complement strand
GTGGAATTCTATCCCCCAATCCCTTCGTCTCGTTTCTTCCCTTTCCTCTTTCAAGGCCGGTTTGAAGACTGGCCGGTTTGAAGACTTTCCTCTTCGACCGTGCCTTTTGTTCCACCCCGAATTCTTCGACCTCCCGTTCGTGTTTCACCCCTGCCCAAACACTCCCCTCCCAGCTCGGGTCATACTCCCCCTGTGCAGCGCCTTGGGACGTCCTCCCGACGTGAAAGGCGCTCTATAAATGTAATTTGTTGTTGTTGTTGTTGTTGTTGAAAGTCTAAGATACAAACATAACAGGACCATTGATGGATCACATTCATTAGCACCAAAAAGTTAACATTAGGAAATTATGTTTTGTGAGTGTTAAGTCTTTGGAAGGTCCGAACGATAATTGCAGCACTATTGCCAATCAGAATCCATTTTCTAATCAAGGCTCTGGGATCTTGAGGTGAGGATCAGCTTCTAGACAGCTCAGACATACATATGTGTATGCACATATCAATGGGAAATATGTTACTGGTTGAGGATATCTGAAAAGGAGAATTTTACAGAGGTTTGGGGGTATAAACAGGTTAAATAGCAATGAAAAGATTGCTTTTTAAAATAGCAACAACCCTGACACAATGGGCTAAATGACCTTCTTTCTGTGCTATCAATTTTTATGGTTCTATAGTTCTAATTAGGATGTGACAACAACAACAACAACAACTTTGATTTATATAGCGCCCTCCACGCCGGACGGCATCTCAGAGCGCTTCACAGTATCAGATCCCAGGACCGAGCCAGGGGCAGGGGTAGAGTTGGCTCAAGATGGCCTAGGTTCCTTGTATTGGTGCTGTTGTAAATCACAAAAATTGGATGGTCTTCAAACATTATCTGTTTGGACCAATGACACTCTTGCCCAGTCACCACAAGAGGTCTATAATGCTGGCGAGAAGCTGTTTGAAGTGATGATGGTGAGTGTAACGGTGAGATCAATACAGCATGATACTGTGGACAGGATCACTATGGTATAGATCCACTTCAATGTATAGCCAACAGTGATGAGAGTCATTACAGTGCTGAAATGTCTAAGTTAGCAAATTTGGTTTTCAGAGCCTGATGCTAGAGAACTGGAGGTCGAAAGATGGAGGATCCTAATATGACTCTGGCAGTGACATTCCTGGCATCTTTTTTCTTCACCCATGAGGTGATGAGCACTTTAACATTGGAGGGATTCTGTCTCCATCCTGCTAATGCTGAGAATGTAATTGTAACTCATCAAAGGCAGAACTGCTTCTGGTTTGGATTATGAAGTTCAATAGGAGATGCATGTTTCAGCGCCATCTTCCTACAGAGTAGTAAGAGAGCTAGGGGAAGGTTAGCAGTAAATATCACCCTCCCTGTAAAACGCCCCACCCCACTAACTCTTCACAAACACTACAATTGCACAGCTCACTGATCAAGCCACCTAGTCGGCAAGGTGGATGATGGAGCAGCATGTAATGGATCATTTAACGTAGCAGAGGAGAGAAGGAAAGAGAGCATGAGGTATAGCTGTACGACAAAGCACCTTCAGGAGTATCTTGAGGTGCCGTGTCAAATTATTCCGGAGTTCATGTAGATATATGGGGACAAAGTTATTCACTCCTGCGTCCTCCTGTATGTGTACTTCTGGACACACACCTGTGAGGTCCCAATCTCTAACACTCTCACACAGGATCAAAGCTAGTGAGCACACAAGGGACAGGCACCAGTTGGGAAGCCACAACCTAGCAGACTGATGTAAGGCACGTTAGTAGAGATGTACGTACATATGTAAATATTTCCATTATGCATAAGTAGCTTTCATTACATTAAAGGAGAATTGGGAAGATAGCAGACAAGAATATAATTGGAATAGCTTGGTTTGGAAATGCATTGTCTGTTGAGCCACATTGACAATCTAGGCCAATATCCTTTTTCCAGCAGTGTATACAACATCTTTGATTTTTTTTAAAAATAAACATTACGCCAAACAGAACATGTTCAGTAGCAATCACAATGGGCGACACAAATTGTTAATGCCTATTCATGAGAAAACACTTGCTGAATTCTTTAATAAAGGTTGCCTTCCTTAAGAGGGACAGATGTACCTAATCAATGTTCTTTATTTCATTTGGTTCTGCATCTGAAATATGGTAATGTATTATTTCAGTGTCACTAACAGGCTATAATAAAAGAATGTTTCAAAGGCTAAATTCAGATTCACAGTGTATCTTAGTTATGCAAATTTGCTGAGTTTATGCGAGGAACATTCTCAGTATCAGGGCTCAGCATCCTCTGAAGACTGATTGAATTTGTCGCATCAAATTGATTGGCTTGTTTCCAACGCTATGATCCACTAACACTTGAGGGAGCATTGTTTTGGATGCAAGCCATTCCTCTAATATAATTTTTAAAAAGGCATTTTGTGTATGGCCTTTCTTTCCTCCATCAAACTGGAGCAATCACGAGTGGGGAGTTCTTAGAAATAAAGATTTTGAATATAAATGAATAAAATGAAAATTAGTTTCCTCCAAACCTTAGCGAATGAAGCTTGGATTCTTTTTTATAATGAAAAGCAAACCCCTACAGCTTGACATTCCCTTGCCTTTGTGGACTTTCCAAATAATTTTCTAGGGCGCTCTGAGAATTTGTGATTCTCTGTTGGAAACCAAGCGTTGCAAAATCAAGGCAGCTGGTGTGTTCTCAGAAGTTATTCAAATCACTGAACATGATTGTTTAATGTTAATTTAATGTTAATGTGAAATTCTAACTCCAGTGCACCTTGCCAATGAACTGTAAAATTAATGTGATCCTTATTGGCTTGTAGCAAATTAAGAAGATGATTATATCAAGAGGGTGATATATTTTCCAGTAAAGTAATAATTTATGAAAACTCAAGGATAAAATTAGACCTTTTCTGAGTACCTGCCAATTTGGCACACAGCTTTCTTACGTTGCATCCTGGCAAATTGAACTAACTTGCCCTAAGTGCAAATCCACATCATTCATATATACTATGAACAGAAGAAATGCTAGTATGGACCATTCAATTCCTCCTCCCCCTCCCCTCATTTCAACCCATTACCTATTACAGTACTTCCTTCCCTTTGGTCAATTAGCAAACAATGTCCACATCAGTCTGTCCTGTATCTGTGTATCAGAGGCCTTTTGAAACTTTAGGTACATAATAATAATAGTAATGTTTTCATTTGATACACTGCCTATAATTTCATTGAATCATATCAAAGCCTGTCAGAGAATTTTCTGCTATGTGTAACAACTGTATACAATAAATCCCAGTTCCCTGGGGGTGGAAATGAAACCTAGCTACGCCAAATAGAAATTAAAAAAAAATTCTGTGGACTCCTGACATTCAACTCTCCTCTACCGTGGGCCCCTGCCTCACCATTCTCACTGGCCTTCAGTTGCCAGGCAGGGATATCGACTTTGACTCGGTTTGACTTCCACGAACAGAAGATAACTTGTTCACCAAGATTGCAATTTCCGGTACCAGCATTGTAATTACACTTAGCTGGAAATTCCAGTTTGCAAGACCCCTGCCCCGTTGGTCCAGCCAGCCAGGTTTTTACTGCATTTGTAGAAGAGTTTTGCCTCCAACCACCAAATTACATCATCTTAGCAAAAAAGATCAATGATGCTGGTCAGATGATAGTGTAGTGGCAACCGAAATGTGCATTGTACATTTACGGGATAGAAATTCTGTTATTAAGGAGTGTTAACAAAAACAATGGTCATTAAATAACTGTGACTACAGTTAGTTTTGGAGCCTTGCAGGGGCGAACACTCACAAACTGCAATTTCCCTGCATCACTGTTATGGTGCTAAAAACATTGTGCATCCACTATCCAAACCACTTTACAGCAGCTATATTTGCATAACAGACTTCCAATAACAAAAACAACTTGCACTTATATAGCAAACTTCGAGCTGGAGGGATGGGAAGAGGTGGCTGTAAGCATGGTGAAAGAGGAAGGTCTTCGGGCAGGAGTTGAAGAAGAGGAGAGAGAGGGCAAGGCGGCGGGATTAAGGGAGAGTATTCCAGAGTTTAAACCTAATTGTAGTTTGTTATTGACAGGGTAGAATTTTCAATGATCTTTTAAATAATGCATAGCAAGTCTTGATTTGTACCTCTTTTGTATCTTCTTATTTTATATGTATGTGTAGTTATTTTCACATGGAGAGATTGCCTTGCCAAATCTAAAAATACTCACACAAATCCTAATATTTCAATATAAAATAACACATTTAAGTGTTAATTAAAGCTCTGTACCCAAATTTTTCCTATGAAGCAGTACATTTTCCAATTTCAATGTCATCATGAAAGTCATTCTTGGCATTATTTCAGAGCTTTGTGAATCCAAAGTTACATTAAAAAATCTTGCTTGGCTGAGGTTTGCAAAGATGCTTGAATAACTACACACTGTGGATACACAGGGATTGGAATTTATCCCACTGCTTTCTGAGCCTAATTATCCTTGAGTGGCATATTAACAAGTAAGATACAATCAATATCCTATTGCGATGCCCATGGATAAGTCTTTGATTACAAGAAAGTAAAGGGTTTATGGAGCACTTTGTATTTTGATTCACCATAAAAGTGCACAAAAAATGCGAACAATACAATACATATAAGCATCAAGCATGTGACCAATAAGCAATTTGCACTGAAGCCTGTCTGTCATAACTACTTAATAACCTCACAAGTGAGTTATTAAATAGACCACCCAAGAACTTCTGAAGTACCATTTTTAGTGTTCTGCAGAGTCTGTCACCCAACTCAGTTGCCTACCAGCATTATTAGGCACTTAGAGATGACCTCCTGATGTGAGTGACAGAGTATTAAGTAAATTATATTGTAGTTTGCTACTTGTCATTAATTCAAAATATACAACAGAATTGTAGCCTATAAAAACTTTTTTTTAAGAATCTTCAAAGTCTATGAAGAGGCTATCTCTACTAATTTATCGGCCATTTCATATTGGTGGTTGCACTCTCGGCTCTGAGTCCAATGGCTCAGTCCACTCCAACGGCTTTGCCTCCAGCCCTTGCACAGTCACATGCGGCATTCCTCTGTCATTGGTCCCTTGCTCTTCACCCTCTACATGTTCTCACTTAGGGGACATCATCCGCAGACATGGGGTAAATTTCCACATGTATGCAGATGACACCCAACTGTACCTTTCCGCTTCCACCCGCAACTAAAGGACTACTGGCGTTCTGACTGCATGTCTGTCTGACATTGAGTCCTGGACAAGGGACAACTTCCTCCAACTAAACGTCAACAAGATGGAGACCCTTCTGATTGGCTTGCATCAGCGCCTCCGCACCTCAGGTGCTGGCAACATCAGCACTCAAGCATGTACTCTCGCCTCTGAGTCCAATGGCTCAGTCCACTCCAACGGCTTTGCCTCCAGCCCTTGCACAGTCACATGTGGCATTCCTCTGTCATTGGCCCACTGCTCTTCACCCTCTACAGCCAGCCAGGAATTTGGGCATCTTGTTCGACCCCGAATTGTCCTTCCTCCTCCAAATCTGTGCCATGACTAATACAGCCTTCCACCACCTCCACAACATTACCAGACTCCGCCACTACCTCACCCCCACCCCCCCATGCTGCCGAAACACTCATCCACGCATTCATCACATCTAGGCTCGACTATGAGAACTCTCTCCTCATCGGCCTCCCAGCTCCTCCCTTCACAAGTTGCAGATTATTCAGAACTCTGCAGCTTATGTACTCTCCCGCACTAGGCATCGCGTCCACATCACTCCCACCCTAGCCCGTCTCCACTGGCTCCCGATCTCCCAGAGGGTCGAATTCAGACCTGACAGATTTCATGTAGTGGTGAAATATGGAGTATGCAATCATCCGAAGTTCATTCGTGCACAACTTTCCTGTTACTCTCCATGCTGCCTCTCCTCTTACAATGTTATATCATATCAAACAACACTTTACAATGCTTTCATGATGTCCTCCCAACGTGAAAAGCGCGCTATGAATGTAATTTTGTTGTTTATTGTTGTTGTTTAAGCCCCTGCAGTGAAGTCAGTGCTTTCTCACTTTACAATAGCAATTATTCCTTCCAGAATATTTTATGTTCACCCACAGATGGAAACTCCTCAACCAATGCAATTGGCAGAACTAATTATACAGGTAGGAATGGAGTTGACTAGCTATGTTTCATGCAATTAAGTAAATAATGCAATTATCTGATATGCATTTTAGCAGAGTGCAATATCACGTAAACAAATAACAAATTTTCAGTACTTAGAAATCACTATGTAATTAAATGGATTATGTAATTATCCGATTTGCAATTTAATGGAGTGCACTGCATATCAAATTATTTAGGGATCCCTCCAAAGTGAACCTTCAATGTTTCCAGGAGTTAATTTAACCCGGCTAATCTTATAGATATTAATTGCACAGATATCACCGTATTATCAATGTAGTTTGTTTTTGGTCAGCCAGAAGTCTGACAAATGCAAAGAACCATCTTATTGCTTAAGACTATCCGAATAAGCAGAGAGTTCCATTGATGAATGTAAATTTCCCTGTAGAATGGAAGTGAAAGTTGAGTGCTCCAGGAAGACATCCTATGGGCAGGTGCCAAATAACTACAATTTGTTATCGTATACAATTGAAGGTGTTCTCAGAAATGCTTCCTGTGCTTTGCCTGTTCTCTTATTGCCATCATAACCATTTCATAAACTTGTCAATAAAATCATGGTCAGCAATCTTTAAACCTCTCCTTTTCTTCCTATCATAATTATCGTTTTGCGTTGCCTTCGTGAGCGTCTTTGAGACATTACTTTGCGTGAGATGCACTATATAAGTGAAAGTTTGTCAATTTGTTGGATTTGCTAACACTCGGTGCAGTTTGGGGATTTGTAACATCCGTGTTACCACTCAGTCCCATCCAGATGAAAATATGATATGATATTTCACAAACTAGAAGCTAGTGCATTCATTGCATCATTCAGGTTGCAAGTCACAATTTTGATATTTAAAAATAATAGATTTTCAAATTCCTAAATTCATTGTAGGATGAAAAGAGAAATGGGCTTTCAGTTTCTTTTATCTGACCTTATGAGTTTTTGCTGACCTATATTTATTTTAATAATAATCCTTGCATTTGATAATCTATGGGGGTAATTTACAGTATTGCTTAAATTGTTTCTTTGTCAAAATCAGAATGAGGAACACATTAAGGAATCCCTGCAAATTTCCTTGAATGAATACAAGGGATAAGGAATATCTCATAATTGTGCACATTCAAGAGGGCACCAGAATGCTAACAACAAGTAATATCGTAGATCAAAATGAAGGAAATGTGAAAGAGATTAAAATATTATGATTCTTTGCCAATTTCTGCATGTTGTATTAAAAGTGTAATACCAGTCAGTGCTGTTTGATAGTACCGTCCGGCGTGGAGGAGGCTATGTAAATCAAAGTTGTTGTTGTTATTGTATACATTGCTGTACACATAACAGTAAACTAAAAGCCTGGAATTTTTATTCTTTATTCTGGTCCTCCCAGTATTTAGTACAACGTTACTTGTGTTGAGATTCCCTGTCTCTAAAAGGGAACTTTAGTGTTATTTAAAGCATAGCAGATATTTCAGGATTGTATTATTTTGCATGACAAAGCTGGACATGAAACATTGTGGTTGCTCTCTTGGATAATTTTTCTTTTTCTACAATTTTTTTGAAAAAAATTTAATCTGCGTACCCTCCCCTTGTTTACCTCGATAAACATTAATTTAATTGCAAACTTTTGAGTCAGGAATCCACTTCAAAGGAATTTTTGCCTTGAAAGTTCATGGATTAGGAACCCTAAAGGAAAAGAAGTGAAGAGCCTGTTTGGTTTTACATACATCAAACAAACGTGCCTTTGATCCTTTGCTTGCACCGATTTCTCTGAAAGAACTACAGCTTTGCTACTTCTGCAGCAACAGGGGTTCTTGTATTTGATTCTTTTTGAAGAAAGTTAACTGTGCTGCATTAGAAAACCAGTAAAATATTGGTGTTTAAATTTATTAAACATTTTCCATAATTAGTTTGATGCATCAAAATTAATTTACTGTTAATTCCGCCTTACAAGCGAGAGACTAGAGTTTGATTCCCGCCAGGGCAAAACTTTGGGCAAGTTTCCTTACACCACAGGACTGACAATCATCCCTCAAGAAAAAACAATAATAATTTGGTCAATTCAATCCACAACTGTTTGTGGGATACTGCTGTGCTCAAATGGCTGCCATGGTTCGACCACAAATATAGTCAATTCACTGTACAGTATGTTCTGAGATTTCATGAAAAGCGCTATATCAATGCAGGTATTATTAATAATATTATTATTAGAAGAATTTTTAATTTATAACCCTACACTATCAAATGTGGTTGAGGTCAACCTGTTAAATAGGGTGCTGATGTGTCTATGGCTGTTACCGGTTTGTGAAGTTAGAGCTCCAGAGTTTGGCTGCTTTAGAATTTCATAAACTGTTGTTCAACCCTGAAGATAGTGTACAACTTGGATGTCATGGAAATATTTGGACTCTGAAGAGTAAAGATATCAGAGAGGCAAGTGTTGTGATAATTTTGTGTTAATCTAATTTTAATTTTGTGTTCAGTTAGTTAGTTTGAATGTTGTGTAATGTGATATTCATGGTGGTGACATTTGCTATGGTGATGATTATTGTGGTGCTATTTGTTGTGAAAGGCATTATATAAATGCAAGTTACTGCAATGTGATTTTGTTGTTGTTATTGTTGTCCTTCCATTGGTAACGTCTCTATCTTCTTTTAGAATGTTGATAAACGATATATTATATGGGTACTAGCATTGAGGCAATGCTCAACTAGATCCACTCAGGTAGAATGTATGTGCGAAGCACTTTTAACTTTATATATATCAAGAACAAAATTACTTTTGAATAGCACCTTTCACATCAGGAGAACGTCTCAAAGCATTGGACAGTCATTGTTTCAGACCCGAGCTGGGGTAGGGGACGGGGAGGGTGGAGGGAAACAGGGGGTATTTGGGGTGACCAATGGAACTGTCAAAAAGCAGGGTCTTGAGGTAGGACTTGAAGGAAGCTAGGGAGGGGGTGAGGGGCAGGGACTGCTGGATGGAGTTCCAGAGGTTGCAGGGAAGAGTGTCTAAATGCTCGCCCACGAATGGCGGAGCGGGTGGGTCGCGGGACATGGAGCAGGCCGAAGCCTGTTAAGTGGAGGGGGCGGGCTGGTAGTGTGGGGTGAGGCCATGGAAGGCTTTGAACGTGAGGACCAGGATCTTAAATATAATCCTTTGGGTGATGGGGAGCCAATGGAGTCAGACGAGGATGAAGGAGATGGGGTCATGAAGCTTGGAGCGGTAGAGGACATGGACCGTAGAGTTCTGGATTATGTAATTTGATTTATCCAGATATTTGGGTCAGCTAACACCTGAGGAAATCCATTGCCATACTTAAGAATATCCCAACCAGATTGAGAGCTCCACATATGCAGGCCACCTACACATAGAAATTTCCCTTTGTCTTTCCAGATGTGTAAACTTTGCAGATGACAATCAAAATAAACGCTCAATCTTCATGTTAAGGAAATATGTATTCTCTTACATTTGCATAAGTATTAGGAAACATTTGATAAATGTGACCTTAAACTAAACAAGCTACAAGCTGGCCCTTAATCATAATACTTCTGCTTATATCTTCTTGTCATATCAGTTAACTAGATAAACAAATTATCTAGTGTAGTGTTTCACAATGAATTTGAAGTTGGTACCCAGACATCTGAATTCTGACATTTCTCATGGCCTTAGCTTTAATTTTGTAAAATGAAATCCAGTCTTTGATTTTTTTTTGCATTTTTCTTTTGGATGCTAGGAAAAAATGGCTTCCAAGTGCACAATCTCACTTAAATTTTAAGACCACACCGTCCTCTTGACGTGAAAGACATTTTATACCAAAAGTAACAGAACTAGTGAAAGAATTTGTAAAAACTAGCAGAGCATTAATATGGGAAAAAGAACAGCAGCAAGTATTCAATAAAATAAGACATGATTACGAAAGCTCCGGTATTTAAATCTTTTCATGTACATGCATCGGTTACAATATCTGTTGATGCAAGTAAAGCAATAATAAGCATTAGCCTTTTACTCCCTTTTTGTCTGTGGGTGTAGGCATTTTTGCCACCTTTTGTAGATCAATTTTCAACCCTTTCGTGTGATTATATGTCCTAAGTATCTCACTTCTGTTACTCCTATCTTGCATTTTTCTTTATTCAGCTGTATATTTTCTTCCAAGCATTTCCTTAATACTCTCTCCAAAAGTGCCTCATTGTTTCTTCTTGTTCTGCCATATATTTGAATGTCATCAACATAACTATCAATGTAATCTGATAATCCTCAAAATAAAAAATAAAAATTGGTCATTTCAATCCACGACTGTTTATAGGACACTGCTGTGCACAATTGACTGCCACGTTTTGCCCACAAAATATACAGTCAATTTATTTTACAGTATACTCTGTGAAGCGCTTTGAGACATCTAGAAGACGTGAAAACCGCTATATCAAATGCAAGGATTATTATTATTACAGTACTACTATTTATGATACCTGTGTTCCTTTCTATAACTTGTGTCAATTTAAAAGTACTTCCTGAGCCAACTTTATGCCAAACGGCATTCTCATGAAACAATATCTTCCATATGGCATCAAAAATGTTGTCAGGTACATAATGTCTTCTGACAACTTGACCTGCCAGTATCCTGATGAGCAGTCTCACGTAGAGAAGAACATTGCTCCATTTACTAAAGCATAAACATCTTTCAAAGAGAGTATCGCATAGTGCTCTTGCTTTATTGTCTTGTTCAGGTGTTGTGGGTCCAAACATATTCTGAATGATTTATTACATTTTTCTCCTATCACTAAGGCATTCACCCAGTCAGTAGGTTTCTTCACTTTTTTTTAGAATCTGTTCTTTTTCCATTTTGTTTAATGCCTCTTTTAATCTCTCTTTCATTGCTTCTGGTACTGATCTAAGGGGCTGTATAACTGGTTGTACCATTTCTCTTAGTCTTATTTTACATTCCCCTTTCATTATCCCCCCTTTTGCTAAAAACCTGTTAGAATTTCTCTAGAATGTCTCCCATCTCCAATCGTTGGCTTTCTTCTGCCTTCACACTTCTGATTCCTTTAATCAGTCCCATTGTCATTATGTCTCGAGACCCTAGCAGTGTGTCAGGCTTTACCTTAACCATATAAAGTTTTATATTGTAAAACCCTACTTTGTACATTATTTCCATCTCCGCTCAGCCCAGTGCTTCAATTTCTCCTCTGTTGTTGGCCATTAACTTATCTTTGCCACTTTTTATCTTACATTTCCATGTAACTTTTTGTATTCTTCCAGTGACATCACACTGTGTAGTTGATTTGTTGATTTTCAGCTCACAATCAGTTCTCCAGTTCTCCAGCCTCCCCAGGCTCCCTCCACCTCACCTGTTTATATCCCAGTGGCTCTTTCTTAAATGCTATTAATTTCTTAAGGAGATATCCAACAGTCCCACCTGACATCATCTCTCCAGAACATACACACTGGTCACTGCATCAAACTGCTTTTTAAATGAGTACAGTGTCCTGGAATAGTAAAATTCCAGTGAAGCCCTTTGAGATATTTTGATGATGCTATAATTAGTTTTTTCAAATTCGGGGGTAATAAATATTTTCATTATTTGTATTCGCCGACAATGATACATATATTTGTCTTAAAATTTCAGATTAGCAAATTTCAAATTTACTCTTTTACCACAGTTTGTAAGTAGAACTGGATTGTAAATTGATACTGAATTTAACAATTTTCTAAGCTAATGAATAGGTGGAATTCTGGTCATCTGTAAATTCCTCTTTGCAGGTGATGTGCACAATCAGCAAATGGCATCCCTAATGTAGAACAATATTAACAATGCCAACAACAAATTGTACTTAGGTAGTGCCTTGCATGCCAGGAGGGCATCCCAAGGTGCTGAACTGTTGAGGTTTTGCATTTAAGATGAGCATTGGAATGGAAAGAGATGGATGTCAATGAGGCGGGGGTGCGAAGAAAAAGAACATGGATGTGGAGCAAGGAGGAAATTCCTGAGAGGTCTTTGAAGCAGGCCAGGAAAGGTGAAGGGAATCCAGGATCCAGAGAACCAGAGACTGTGGGCCCAACCACCACTTGTGGGATGGGCAAGATGGGGGATGTGAAGCAGGCCTGTACTTGCAGAATGAAGGTTGTTGGTAGGCTTTTGTAAAAATATTATTAAGGGTCTTGGTGGCCTGACGAGAGAGATGGAGGCGGAAATGGTAATGGTGCTTAGTTGGGGGATAGCTGAATAAAGGACTATTGAGGGTCAATAAATCTCTGAGGCTCTGCGTAGTTTGATTAGTTTTATCAGTGATGGTGATGTCCATGACGGTGAGGCCTTGCGTAATCACCAGGTCAAAGGGGGGACAATGAATTGGATGGTGGAGTCAATGTCAACGGAGAGGTTCTGGGAGTAGAAAATGGAGGGGAAGTCAATGGTGCAGAGCTAGAAGGAGTCGAGTGAAGGTTGAAATTGTACAAGATATGGAGGTGTTTGGAGCAGTGGCAGATGGAGGTCAGAATGGCGGCAATGTTGTAGAGAAACGTCCTGGAGGATTTGTAGGTGGGGGTAGGGGTGTGATAGATGAGTAGAATTATTAGGGAGAGATTGAAGGGATGTAAAGATTGAGGGCTTCGAAGGATGAAAAGGCTCTGGATGAGTAAGAAAATAGACCAAATGGGGACATGGAAATAAAACCCAATCCACCACCATGGCAGTTGTGTCGAGCAGTTTGCTGGAAGGAGGAACCGGATGTGATGGTCTCAGTCAGGGACAAGGCATCACCAAGTTTCAGTGATGGGGAGGATGTCAATGGTTTCATCCAGGATAGGTCATAGAAGGCTCTGTTGGATAGAGAGTGGACATTTTGCAGGGTGATGTGGAGGGGACAGAATCTTAAAATTAAATTATTTTCTTAAAATACAGCACGAATGTCTCTGAATCCTTAAATCAGTGCACATTCACTTTGCAGAGTACAAATACTGAACCCTTTGTTGGCCTCCAGTTGAAATTCAATAAACCCAAGTTAATTTTCCCTTGCACAGCAAATAGTGAAGTGTGGTCTGCTTTTATTTGTTACTAAAGTATCCACAAAAGCACTTTTTTCTGTCAACGTTGACAGTTAAGTATAACTTGCAACGAAAGGAAAACCTACTTTAAAAGCTTGGAACTATATCAGAGACACTAACTCAAAGTGAAGATTATTTTTTATCCAAAATATGTGCTTCCACTTCTTCTGGAAAATAATAGTGTATTGGTACTTATGTGGGTAGAGTATTCAACAACTGCTTAAATTACATTCTTTCTATTGAGTGACATTGTGTCCTTGTGCTTGGATGTCCTACTCTGAGTTAAATTGATGGCAGCCTTTGGATTTTGCATGTTCCTGTATTGTAATCATACATAGCCATGAACATGACAATAGTAGCTAACATGTCAGTGGAGCTGACATATGCTAATAACATGGATTGGAATAATATCTTCAACACAAAATTATTCTTCATCTCTCAAAGGGATACATGGAAATGTAATCTACTTTCATTAGCATTTTACACAAAAAATGACATTTCAATGTTCTGCAGCCTATGACTGCAAGCAGCAGATTACATAACAAACTAAAACAAAAACAGAAATTGTTGGGAATACTCAGCAGGCCAGACAGCATCTATGGAGAAAAGAAAGTGAGTCAAGGTTTCAGATCCACAACCTTTTGTCAGAACTGGGTCTTTTTGGGAGGGAGAGGCTTTTTAAGGACTATCAGAGAGGGTGGGAGGCAGGGCACGGAAGACAAAGGAAAACATGTGGTAGAGGACAGGAGATGATGTGTTAAAGAAGTGTAAATGCTGCCCAAGCCTTCCTTCTGCCCTAGCCTTCCTTCACTTGCACTGCGACAGAAGGCTGCCCATTAACAATGCCATTATTAAAAGTAGCCATCAGCCTCTGGTTACATAAGAACATAAGAAATGCTAGGTGAAGAAAAGACCAAGGTCTATCTAATTCGCCTTACACCTTCCTGGAGGTCGCATGCACATATGTCCCAAACTACCTATGTGCTATATCCCATAATGTTATTTCCTAAAAGAAAACTATTTAATATAAGAACTGTGGTTTGCTGAATTGAAAGACAAAAACATTCGTATTGCTAGGTTTTCTTAGTTAAACACAAAAATATAATTTTGTGTCTGTGGAGTGCATGGATTTTGGGTCTTCTTAATAGATCAGTGTTGGGAAACAAAATAAAGGTTATCATCCATGTAATATAGCTCCGAGAACCAAAAAATACAAATCTCCAACCCCCCCACCAAAAAAAGAAAAGAAATGGTGAAGTTAGGACCTGGAAAGGAACAACCTGTTAACTGGCGGTAGGTGTTCGACCCATTCATAACTAATCATAATAGTAATAATCCTTCCATTTGATAAAGCGTTTTTCACATCTTCTAGACGTCTCAAAGCGCTTCACAGAATATACTGTAAAGTGAATTGACTGTATATATGTGGACGATACGCAGCAGCCAATTTCATACAGTAGCTTTCCACAAACAGTCGTGGATTCAAATGACCAATTTTTTTTGAGATTATGATTATGCATTGGAGTACGAAAACTCCACCCTGCCTGGAATCCAACACAGGTTTCACGCTTGTAAGGCAAGGGCTCTAACCACTGATCTAAACGACTTCACAAAGCAGTGTGGCCTGTACGACAGTGAAAAAAAATAATGGCCAGCAACTTTGCATGGTTAACAACGTTCCTCCCTTTAAGTAAAAAGAGTGTATGTTTGAAAACACAGCAACAAAAGCGCTTTTGTTGCAATAGAAATTTAAACCTATTAAAATAGGCATGTTTTTCAGCATATACTCAAGGAAGTTAGCAACTATTAACATCCTGAAACCAAGAGTTAGCAGTAATTCATTTAAATTGAGCATTCTAGACTCATACATTGGAGTAAATGCTAATTTTTATATTTGTGGGAGATCTTGTTGCATGTTAACTTATAATAAGTTGTCAATGGTAGCCAGCCAACTATAAATGTCAAATGGTAAGTGATCTGAGTTATTCCTCACTGTAAATCTTTGAGGCCTATTTGACACGTAAAAATACCTCAGGAATTTTGATCGCACTGAAAATAACATACTTTGGAGAGAAATACCTTATCATTTTGTATTTATTAGATCGCTATTAAACCACAAGTAAATATTGACCATACTGCTATGATTTGTATCTTAGCTTGGGAAAGTCCAGCATTGTCCTGTAAGGCTGGGTTTTCATTAATAACAGATGAGGACGTACAGTGCCGAAAACTATGGGAAAATATTAGTAATTAGAGCACATCGAGGCCATAAGGCATTTCAAATGAAGATTCCGCATAATCGGATTATAAATTAATAAACCAGACAAAAACAGCGATTATGTTTTATCATTCTCCAAGCATGGACTCTTAAGCATGGATACCAAATAATAATACGAAATCCCCCCAAATAAATTGGTCATTTTAATCCACAACAGTTTCTGGGACACTATAGGGCATAATTGGCTGCCTTATTTCACCCATATTTACGCAGTCAATTCATTTTACAGTATATTCTGTAAAGCGCTTTAAGATGTCTATAAAATGTGAAAATCTCAATATCAAATGCAGGTATTATTATTATAGTTTGTCGTCGCTAGGAAATTTTACTTTCTTCATTTCAATTGTATTGAAGAGAAGCCGCAGAGAGATTGTATGAAGTACTCAATGCAGGGAGTTTAGGAGGAACTTCATCAGCAGACGGTGGTGAGAATATGGGAAGCTGCGATTGAAGCAGAAAGGATTGATGTCTTTAAAAAGAAATGTGATGGATGCATGATGGAAAGGGGAATAGAGGAGTGTAGCAAAGGGAATTAAGGGGGAGGAGGTTTATGTGGGGTATAAATAGTGGTACGGACCAGATTGGCTGAATAGCCTGTTTTCATGATGCAGTTCTAGCAAGGGAAACAAAAAAGCACCAAATAAACAGCTCTTTGTAGATAACTTTCTTCCTTTTTGTTGAATTCTGGTTCAGATTGTGCCGTTTGATCTTTAAAATCCAACGAAAAAACAAGCAAATTGAACAGCACCTCCAACAATGCAACACTCCATCTGGTACTGCACATGAGAGGCACTTTAGCTGATCAGCACAAGTCTTAAAGTAATTTTCTGACCCAGAGTGCTACTGAATGAGATGACACTTGACATTGGAGGCAATGGTAAGCGGCTGGCATCAGGCAGCTATTAGATGCACTGCAGGCATGTTTTCAGAAGCCATATTCTGCCTACTCAGTTAACTGTAAACAGATTTTCAACTGACAATAAAATAAATGTTCCATTCCTTGTAGCTGAAAGCCACTCACCAGTCAGTCCTGGTACAGAAGCTGAAGATTGAAGCATTCAAAACCCATAAAAATGGAATGCATTATTGAGGCTACCAAAAATGACAATCTGTGGTGTTCAAACTTAACATCTTTATGGGAATCTCAGCTGTATTTCAGCCCATCAAAAAGTATGGGTTATACATCTTTGGATGTGATTGATCATAAGTAATATAATTCAGTTGTGTAAGAGTTGATAACCTTTGTAATTTGATGGAGTAAATAATTATAACTGTACTCCCTTATAGTAGACCTATTGTGTCCACATTTCTGATTTGTCTCTACACTCAGACTATTGTGCATAAATGTCAGTTATTTGTGTTTAAGACTTCAGTGTACAGTTTCAGCTGAAGGATCAAATCTGATATTTTGGGACCTTCAGAAAGGCATGATTGAAGAGAGAAGTTTTCAGAAGATTGGTGAAGGTAGGGAGAGAGGGGTAACATGATAAAGTGGTTAAATTTGACAAAATGTAGGCTGGAAATCTACAACAACAAAATTACATTTGTGTAGTGCCTTTCACATCAGGAGAACGTCCCAAGGTGCTGGACAGTTACTGATTCAGATCCGTGCTGAGGAAAAGGGGAGGTGGGGGGAGGAGTTGCCGATGGGTCAATTGAAGAGGAGAGTCTTGAGGCGAGACTTGAAGGAGGCTAGGGAGGGGGCAAGGCAGAGGGACTTCGGGATGCAGTTCCAGAGATTGGGGGCAGAGTGGCTGAAGGCTTGCCTGCCAATGGTCGGGCGAGTAGGTCGGGGAACGTGGAGCAGGCCAGAGTTTGCTGAATGGAAGGGGAGGGCAGGATGGTAAGGTGATAGGAGATCACAGATGTAGGGTGGGGGGGGGGGGGGCAAGGTTCTGGAGGGCTTTAAATGTGAGGACCAGGATCTTGAATTGGATCCTCTGGATGATGTGGAGCCAATGGGTGTTGGGCAAGAATGGGGGAGAGTTTGGAACGGTAGAGAACACGGGCTGCAGAGTTCTGGATTATCTGCAGTTTGTGGAGGGAGGAATTGGGAAGGCCGACCAGCAAGGCATTTGCATAATCAAGACGGGATGTAATGAAGGCATGGATGAGGGTTTCAGCGGCTTTGGAGGTGAAATAATGGTGGAGTTGGGAAATGTTGCGGATGTGGGGAAAGGCCAATTTCCTGCAACTTAACGTCAACAAGATGGAGGCCCTCCTGATCGGCCCGCGTCATCACCTTCGCACCTCAAGGTGCTGATAACATCAGCATTCAAGGCTGCTCTCTCTACCTCTCGAAGCCAGTCAGGAATCTGGGCATCTTGTTTGACTCTGAACTGTTCTTACTCCCTCATATCCGCGCCATGACCAGTACAGCCATCCACCACCTCGGTAACATTGCCAGACTCCGCCAATACTTCACCCCACATGCTGCTGAAACACTCATACACACCTTCATTACATCTAGGCTGGATTACGGGATCTCTCTCCTCGTCAGCCTCCCCAGCTCCTCCCTTCACAAGCTGCAGATTATTCAGAACTCTGCAGCTCGTGTATTCTCCCGCAAAAGGCTCCGCGACCACATCACTCCCACCCTCGCCCGTCTCCACTGGCTCCCCATCTGCCAGAGGATCGAATTTAAGATCCTCGTCCTCACCTTCAAGGCCATTCATGGCCTTGCCCCCACCTATCTCTCTGATCTACTGTCTCCCTATCAGCCCACCCGTCCCCTCCACTCAGCAGGCTCTGGCCTGCTCCACGTCCAGCACCCTAACTGCCCCACCATCGGTGGCCGGGCTTTCAGCCTCTCTGCTCCCACACTGTGGAACTCCATCCCGCAATCTCTTTACCTCACTTCCTCTCTTTCCTCCTTCAAAGCTGAACTCAAATCCTTCCTCTTCGACCATGCCTTCTGCTCCCCTCCTAATTCTTCCCCCTCTCCTACTCTCCTTCCCCTTCCCCCTACCCCGACCCTTCCCCCCCTGCTCGGGTCCCGACCTGATTGTTCAGCGCCTTGGGACGTCCTCCTGACGTGAAAGGCGCTCTATGAATGTAATTTGTTGTTATTGTTGTTGCTGGGAATGTGCTACATTGTTGGAGTTGCTGTTTTTCAGATGACACGTTAAAAAAACGAGGACATGTCTACCTGTTCAGGTGGATATTAATGGCACTATTTGAAAAAAGAAAGAAGTATCTCCAAGTGACCTGGCCAACAAACCCCCAAATAAAATTGGTCATTAACTCTCTGCCTGTTTGTGAGACATTGCTATGCTTAAAATTGGCAGCTGAGTTCAACCACAAATCACACATTCAATCCACTATACTGTATATACAATAAATATCCTAGGAAGTACTTTGGGATCTCTCCCAGACTCGAAAACTACTATACTAATTGCAAGGATTATTATTAGGATGTTATTCTTAATTTGATATGTTTTCTGAGGTAAAAATACAGGAATACAAATAAATTCATGTTTAGTGTAGAGAATTTGGTTTAATAACAGGAAAGAGAAAATACCATTGTAAGACATTTGCAACTGGAAGAAAGTTAACAATAAGAAATTGGGATCAACATGAACCCAAATTTACAACAACAGCATTATTGTTTAGATTTAGAAGGATTTAGCACTTTTGGGAAATTGGGCTCATAGGTGACAAATGCAATTGGATGTGTATGATTCAAAAGAATGGTATGGCAGACTTGGCTCAATATAGGGAGATCATGTGTTGAAATAAACAGTCATTTAGAGCACTGATGAGCAAAGTGGTTGATATAGAAAAATAATTGAAGCCATTTGTGTGAGGTAGCAGTGAAAATGACAAACAAGGTTCTGGAATGCATTAGCAGAGAGATCGAATATCAATCAAAGGAAGTGATCTTGTTACTTATTAGACCTATTTGGATATTATTGGTCAACATATCATAGGAAGAATACTACTGCCCTTGAAAGGATGCAATTTAGGTCAGCAAAGATGATATGCCATGTTTTCATTAATGAATGAAGTTGAGTGCCGTGAAGTTGAATGCTCTTCCTTCAACTAGTTTTGGATCGTTTATAACCATATATTCTGCCTTTATGTATGAATGTATCAAAGTCATTTTGTCAAAGCAAATAAATAATCGATGGAGATCTCTAGTCTTAGATTCTGTTCCCAACTGTCTTTCCATCAGCATTGACTATGCCTCCATAACCTCCAACTTTTGTTTTTTGAGATGTTTCCCTCCAAATCTATACAAATTAAGATTTGCAAAAACCTCTGCAGTTTAAGTTATCAAATTGTAGAAAAGAAATTAATTTTGAGGGACTGTGAATTAGGAATTCCTCGGGAGCTACTGTCTTGTATTAATGCATGCATTCGTTTTCATTGCATTGTTTAAGTAATTTTTAAATCAGTAGAAAGCATTTCTAAAATATAATTTTAAGCCCAAGTCATTTCTAATGAATGTAGTTTTAGACTTGATTACAAGAAGCACTGGGGAAGCTGTTCAGTAAAGTAAACAAACATGTCTTTCCACGTTTCATTAAAATAACAGTTTATGTTTACAGCAAAAAAAAACCTGGTAAGAATTGATAGACATTTTAATTACACTGTAAGGAAAGTATTTTTCCACGGGTTGGATGCTAATTTGAAACTATGGCACATGTCGGCTATTTTAAATGTTTCAGTTTGTGCAAACATAATATTTCCAAATGATTCCAATAAAATCCATGTGGCTTAAATCCTGCTTAATTGATTTGATTGGATATCACTGACACCTAATGCTTCACGCTTGCCTCAGCCAAATCGTCCTTCTACTCAAGGATCATCCTGGAGGCCCAGACTCCTCTTCTCCATCACCATCCATATGTCTTATCCACCTTCCCATAGGCCACCCATTCTGGTCCTCCAAGTCCAGATGCAAGGAGACGATGGACTTTCTGGGTCTGAAATAAAGAGGATCCTCTCTGCATCCCCCTTCTCCTCCTGCCTCCCCCACCCACTTCCTCCCTTCATGTTTACAACCCATGTCTCTCATTCATCTCTCTCTACTCTCACTTCCCAAATGAAACCCACTCATGTGTTCCCTTGACCCCATCCGCACCCAGACACAATATCATTTACGAAACAGTTCACATTTATGTAGTCTTTCACGTCAGCAGGATGTCTCAAACATCCTGCTAGCCTTTACACTGCTAGCTAAAAATCTGAACCAGGAAGGTGAGAGCTGAAGAGGGAAGGGAGGGGCTAAAGGACTGAAAGCACTGTCAAAGAGACAAGTCTTGAGCTAGGCTGTGAATGTGGGCACAGAGGGCTGTGAATGTGTGACCTGGAGGGACTTCGGAGTTCCAGAGAGTAGAGCAGAATGCTTGAAAAGCTGAATCGGCAATGGAGCCTGACAGATTTACTGAAAGATTCATTTCTCATATGGTTGTGAAGAATGTTTAAAATGAAATATGTGCTATGAATTTCCAGTTAGGCCTTTTTGGATATTAGGCTACCGTTTGTAAGATTACTCTATAATTCATCACAAAATTCATTTAGAAGAGTGACAATACTGTGAGTATATCTATATTCAAAATGTGTTTTTAATAAGATGAAATATTGGTGATCTCATGTTTCTTGGATGGAAGGTTGTCAATGCTAGAGAATAGAATGCTTTACGTGAAGCTCTGGAGGATTCTTGATGTGATGCACAATATAATTTTAAGTCAGAATGAATTCAAGCTGGAACTGAAGGAACGTACAGCTGCCAACTTAGAGATGGTTTTATATTGCAGTTAAGCTTGTATTTGTTAGAGAATACAATGAAAATGATGTTAAAAGGATTCAATTTAAAGCCTCAACACACACGAGTTGCCTTCTACCATCTCTGGTTCCATTACAACTTCAGAGATATCGAATAAATCACACCCAGCCACTTCCCCCACTGATCCACCCTTTAAAAACAACAACAACAAAATTGCATTTGTTATAGTGCCTTTCAGGTTAAGAGCACATCCCAAGGCACTGCAGCGACAGTATTTCGTCTCTGAGCTCCGGCTATGGATTGGGGAGAGTGGAGGGTAGTGAGGACAAGTAGATTGATCAAAATCATGGTCGAAGAGGAGGACCTTGAGGTAGGTCTTGAAGGAGACAAGGGATGGAGCGAGCTGGTTTGGACTGTGGGATGGAGTTCCAGAGAGTGGAGGCAGAGTGGCTGAAGGCCCACCCTCCAATGGTGAGGCGGGTGAGGCGGGGGACGTGAAGCAGGCTGGAGCTCACTGAGCGGAGAGAGAGTGCAGGTCGGTAGGGAATTAGGAGTTCTCAGAGGTAGGGGGGAGCAAGGTCATGGAGGGCATAGAAAGTGAGGACCAGGATCTTGAACTGACGTGAAAGGCCCTATACAAATATAATTTTATTGTTGTTGTTGTTGAACCGTATCCTCTGTGTGATGGGAAGCCAGTGGAGTCAGATGGGGGTGGGAGTGATAGGGTCATGGTACCTGTTGCAGGAGAGGACATGGGCTGCAGAGTTCTGGATGATCTGCAGCTTGCGGAGGGAGAAGTTGGGGAGGCTGACAAGTAAGGAGTTTGCATAGTCAAACGTGGATGTAATAAATGCATATATGAGAGTTTCAGTGACTGGCACTATGAGACAGTGGCGGTGCGGGAAATGTTGAGGAGGTGGGAGAAGGCAGAGCAGATCATGACACGGATGTGCGGTAGAAAGGATACTTGAGGGTCGAACAAGACATCAAGGTTCCGGACTGGCTTAGTGACTGTGCATATTTGGATGGTGATGTTATCAGCACATGAGGTGTGGAGGCGCAGATGGACTTGTTGAAGAACATTACCTCTCATCCAGGACTTGATGTTTGACAGACATTCTGTCAAGAGAGAAGCAGTCCTGGAGTTAAGGGTGGAGCCCAGAGATATAGTTGGTTATCATCCATATACAGTACATGTGGAAGTTAACTCCATATGTTAACTTCCACATGTACTGTGTGTTCTGTGAGTCAACATGGCAGCAATGTTTCACAAACAGCCATGAAGTGAATGACAAATTTCATTTGGTGGGATGGTTGGTCAGGACAATGAGAGAATCTCCCTTCTCTTTTCAGCTTGCACTGGAAGTGGCTGGCTTGTGGGATGGGTGGGCCTCTGGAAATTGTATGCAACTCGACTTGGTGCGAGCACAAGAAACTGTGGCCACCATGGGTAACTATGTTACCCAGCCAGTACTGTGCCCCCTACCCATACCCTAACCCCGACCTGCTCCAGTAACAAAACCTGAATGATTTCCCTCCCCTACTTGTTCGATACACATAAAACTCCCAATTATCTCAATTATCCTTCTCTCAGCTCAGGCTCCCACTTCATCTTTGTAAAGTACTTTGAGACATTCTGTTAAATGACACATTTAACAACAACAATTTATATTTATATCGCACCATTCATGTAAGGAGGGCATCTCAAAGAAGTTAATACAACTGACCGGGAGTCAAAGCTTAGGGGGGAGGGGGTAGCTGAGAAGCGGTTGGAAAGATGATCAAAAGCACAGTCAAAGAGATAGAACATTGAGTGTGTTTTGAAGGCAGGGAGGGAGCTGGCAAGACGGAGGATCTCTGGGATGGAGTTCCGAAAAACAGGGACAGTATATGTGAAAGCTCGCTCATCAATGATAGGGTGGAGTGGGTGAGGAATATGAAGCAGACTTGTGTTTGCTGAGTGGAGGGAGTCTAGTAGGGTCACAGGACTCAGAAGTAACCAAGTCTGAGAAAAGGAGGGCAAACTCATACAAGTGCAAACTGTTGTTGTTTGAGATTCTTCTGACTTAAAATAAGTTTATAAAAAAATCTATCAGTTGCGGAACTCAGGAAACCTTCAAGAAACAATTGTGCTAGGCAACCAAAATCGATCAGTGTCTTTCTAATGTAAGAAAAATTTCTCTACAGCCAGAAGGAATACGATACAAATTTATACTTTTATAGGAGGAAGTCGCAAGGCGCTGGACAGTCCAGGGTTTCTAGCCAGGTTGGGGATGTGGGTGGTTGGGATGTGTGCAGGGGAAAGATGAAGGTCAAAGAGGAAGGTGGTGAGGCAGACCTCAACAATCTTATAACAGAGGCACAAACAGCTAAAATAAGTAGTGTAGTACAATATCCCCATGACCTAAAAGCAAACAAATCCAATTTATCTTAATACACATAATGTCCACTTCTACACTGGGTTTAAGCACATTTTAATGCTACAGGACACATTGCATAAGTCATACCATGATTGGTATTGGCTTTAATTTGGTGGAGCTAGTGGCAAAATAAACATTGCCATCACCGGTGCCAACTCTTACAGCAGAGACTTGGCAGTCATCCTCTTTGCGTGTGATGCACAGCCTTGCAAATGTTTCAACAAACATTCTGGAAACAATTAAACTATGCAAGCAGCAAGTTTCTAACGCTGTTAATGTTTAAGAATGTCATTTAGTCACCAGCAAATATCATCAAGAAATATTACTTGACATTTCCTGGCCCCAAGCAAGTGGAACAGCTCAATATTCGCTGCCAAGCAAAAGTTTAATGTTGTGGATAATTAAGTAGTGTACAAATGAATGTGTTTTCAAAGAAACAAATAGTTTTGTTTCCACTCACTTGACGGCAAGGCTTGAAGAAAAGGCATAAACCTGACGCAGCACATGCAACCCTGGAAGACATTTCCTGATCAACAAATCTCCATTTAAACAAGCAACAAACAGTTTTGTTAAGTTTGAACTTCATGTTTCTTTCTGAAGATAATGCTGGTAGCTATGGCAAGAGACTTAGAACAAAAGAATTGCTCGACGATAGAAAACTAAAGTCCATCTACTTATTAATAATAGTAATATTATCTACTTGGCATTCCATCATCCTGGAAGTCGCATGCTCAAGCCATAATAATAATAATCCTTGCATTTGATATAGCGGTTTTCACATCTTCTAGACATCTTAAAGCGCTTCACAGAATGTATTTTAAAGTGAATTGACTGTATATATGTGGGCGAAATGCGGCAGCCAATTGCACACAGCAGTGACCCACAAACAGTCATGGATTTAAGTGACCAATATTTTTTTGAGGGATTATTATTAGGCAAGTGGAGTAACAAAACTTGCCCAAGGTTTTGCCCTGCCTGGAATTGAACCCAGGTCTCTCACTTGTAAGGCGAGTGCTCTAACCACTGAGCTACAGGATTCCATGCCATGTCTCAAACTATATACGTTATGGTTAATTTGGTTAATTTTAAAGATTGTAGTTGTATTTCGAGATCATACAGATTTCAGGATCCCCCATCGTCTGCTTTACAAGATCAACTTAGAAAATCCAGTAATGATTCTAGTAAGTTAACAATCTGGTAAACTCTCTTATCATGAGTGTCAGTTGCAACCACAACAACAACAACAAAATTACACTTGTATAGCGCCTTTCACGTCAGGAGGACATCCCAAGTCGCTGGACGGTCACTGTGTCAGACCTGATCTGGGGATACGATGGTGAGGGAAGGGAGGAGTTGCCGATGGACCATCGAAGAGGAGAGTTTTGAGGTAGGACTTGAAGGAGGCCAGTGATGGGGTGAGGCAGCGGGATGGAGTTCCAGAGGTTGGGGGTAAAGTGGTGCCAATGATGGGGTGGATGGGTCGGGGGACGTGGAGCAGGCCAGAGCCTGCTGAAAGGAGGGACCAGGCAGGTTGGTAAGGGGTTAGAGGATCACAGATGTAGGGTGGGGCGAAGATGTGGTGGGCTTTGAATGTGAGGACCAGGATCTTCAATTGGATCCTCTGGTGATGGGGAGCCAATGGAGTCGGGTGAAGATGGGGGAGATGGGGCTCACAGAATTTGGAACGGTAGAAGACATGGGCCGAAGAGTTCTGGATCATCTGCAGCCTGTGGAGGGAGGAATTGGGAAGGCTGACAAGCAGGGCATTGGCATAGTCGAGCTGGTATGTAATGAAGGCATGGATGAGGCTTTTTGTGGTGTCGGGGGTGCGGTAGTGGTGGAGTTGGGCAATGTTGCGGAGATGGGGATAGGCAGAGTGAGTCATTGCTTGGATGTGGGGGAGGAAAGACAGTTGAAGGTCAAACAAGACACCTAGGTTCCTGACTGGCATGGAGAGGTCAACCTTCACCATGAAGATTGATGCTGCCAGTGTCTGATGCGTAAAGCCGCTGGTGTGAGCCAATCAGTAGCCTTGTTGACATTCAACTGTAGAAAGTTAGACAGTCTGTCAAGACAGTAGTACTCCTGGATTTGAGGGTAGAGAGATAGAGTTGGGTGTCATCCGCATACATGTGGAAGTTAACCCTATGTTTACGCATGATGTCACCAAGTGGGAGCATGTAGATGCTGAATAGTAAGTAGTCAAGGACAGAGCCCTGGGGGATGCCACAAGTGACAGTGGGGGGGAAGAAAAGCCGTTGGTGGAGACAAAGTGTTTACGATGGGAAAGGTAGGAGTTGAACCAGGCAAAGGCAGGTCTCCAGAGATTGAGGAGGGAGCAGACGTGGTGTAGGAGGATGGAATGGTCGATAGTGTCGAAGGCGGCAGAGAGGTCAAGTAGGAAAAGGAGGCAAAGAGAGCCCTGTTCACAGATGTTTACAATGTTGTTAGAGACGTTGACCAGTGCTATAGACAGTTGGAAGGCAGAATGAAGGGGTTTGAAGAAGGAGTGGCAAGAAAGAAAGGAGCGAAGCTGGGAAGCAACGACTTGTTCCAGGGCCTTGGAGAGGAATGGGAGGTTGGAGATGGAGCAATAGCTAGAGAGTAGGGATGGGTCCAGAGAAGGATTTTTCAAGATGGGGTTGATGACAGCAGTTTTTAGAGAGGTGGAGACAGTGCCGGTGGATAGAGAGAGGTTGATGATATCAATTAGGAGTGGGCTAGGAGATGAGGAAAGAGGTGAGGATGGGGTCAAGGGAGCAGGTGTTGGGTTCCATTTTACGGAGGATAGCAGAGAGGGCGGGGGAGAGATAGGGTCAAAGGTATGTAGTGGGGGGTGGGGGGTGGGAGGAATGTGGATCCTGTGGGGGAGGTAGTGGGGAGGTAATGGAGGATGGGGTAGAGGTGACTGAATGTATCCCTTTGATTTTTTATTTGAGGAAGTCCAACATCTTCTTGCAGTTGGAGTTGGAGGATACTATGGGTGAGGCGTGAGACATGTTTTAGACATAAGACATATTTTATCAACCTCGAAAAGTAAAGAATTGAGTGAAGACACTGGGATGTAAACTCACCTTTCGCTTCCAAATCCACTAACCAACCGTGCTCTCAGCCGAAAAACATTTTAAATCCCACTGAGTCAACTTTCCAATATACCTTGGGCTAATTTGTGTCACATTTAATGTGAATAAGAAGAAATTGTGTTGGAATTCCCAATTGACCGATGAGCACTTCAGAAATTGCACAAGTCAGTGTAAAGTTACCAATAGATGAGCTTGTTTGCAGAACTTAACTTCCTTATCGAAGAATCCCATGAAGAAACACCGCAAATTAAGACTCCATTGTATGGCTTTCAACATTGGAAAACCAGTTGTGAAGCTTCCAGCTAAAGAAAATGTATTTCAGTTATAATAAGTGTTCAATGGTTACCTTATTTGTTCTTAGAAAGGTACACAGAATGTGCTTTTGTTTATGTGGATGTTAAGTGAAGTCAGAAGCGTTCACTAAGACATCATTTGCTACCAAGAAATACCAACAAGTGTATATACTTTCTTTTCCTTAGGAAACTAGATAAAATCACTTCCAGAAAGCTTCTAGTAACATATCTAATGTATTTGCAGACAGATCACGAGCTGCAGCCATTATATAGAGATTCAGAGCCATTCATGTTGACCCAGTGCGTGACTTGAGATTTCATGAGTCTTTGTGGAGACTAAAAGAAAATCTAAGTAGGATGGAAACAGACTACAGATTCTCCAATATCTGACAAAAGAAAAGGTGGTTTATTAGATTAGTTGTGACACTCAAGCCAATATCACGTAGGGTCACATCTGAAGGGATAATCAACCTTGCTCTCTCTCAGGCACTGCTCAAGTCAGCTATGCATTTTCAATATTTTTTATTTTTACTTTAGATGTCCAGGACTAGAGATTATAGTGTAGTGGTTAGAGCACTCGCCTTGCAAGCAAAAGACTTGGATTTGCTTTCCAGCAGAGCGAAATGTTGGATAAGTTTCCGTACTCCACACGCCTCTGTGCTAGCAATAAGTAGGAACCTGGCTGTTAGTCAATTGGCGGATTACTTTCACCGGCGGTAATATTTCCTTAAAAAAACTAATGATAAATTGGTCACTCAATCCACTATTGTTTGTAGGACACCTGTTGCCACATTTCACCCACGCAAATATGCAGTTAATTAACTTTTGCGTACATTCTGTGAAACGCTTTGAGAAGTCTCGAAGATGCGATAAGGCGTTATATCAAGGATTATTAATATAATTATTTATAGGTAGTTTGTTTTTCTTTCTCATGTCAAAAGACCATTCAGAGTATAGTCTCCTATTATAATAATTATAATAACAATAATAATACAGTAAAACCTTGGTAATGCGGTTGGGCCCACTCACCACCTGGATTTCAGTGTTTGCCAGTATTTAGAAACCTAACTAGAAATAGCTGGGGAAGCTTCCACCGAATCCAAACAATGCTCAAGCTCCAACCACAGGACTGGATAACAGAATGGCCGAGCCGTGAACTACAAGCAGCTTTTCCGAACATCGGGAGATTTGCTCTGGCATCGTAAAAAAATGTTTTAGGAATTTGCCAGCTTTCGGAATGTCGGATCATCAAGGTTTTACTGGAACAATAATCCTTACATTTGAGATGTTGGGAGTATGTCACAATGCGCTTCACATGAATTTGCTATGAAGTATTTTGAGGGATTGAGTTAAACCAGTAACCCTCTAATTGATATGTTGATGCTATGATCTGTGGCTGGGAAGTCCAGTGGTTGAGCAGCTGGTTTTGTGCACAACAGAAGAGTGTGGTGGGGAGTTGGGGAGGGTTTATAATATGGTCCAATTATCAACTGGTTTCATGAATTGTATTTATCTACGAATAGGATGCGTAACCGTATTCATATATAAACCACCCACTACTTACGATTTTTACCCTTACCATTTTTTATTTGGAACCTCCCTGGCGTTGCAGGACTTCAGCTGAATGTGAATATATTGCACATCGCTTTAATATATTGCACTGAATAGCTTGAATATTTCTCTCACTGTATCTGTCTTGTTACATTGTGTATATTTCCTCCCAACCCACTTTGCTCAATTAGAAAAAAATTATGTAAATAATATTCCCCCAAATATGGAAGGAACTAGACCTTGCTCATAAGTGGAGGAGGAATGGAGGACAGAAAATGCCCTTGGGTGCTTCCAAACACATGTACTCTCAACATGATGTTATTTAATAGTTCTAATAATATTATCCTTCAATGTAAGCAAAAACTAATCTGTAATTCACATTGGCGGGTATGTAATTTGTAGAGAAAGTTGATTTATGAAGCAGATTCAAAAATAAAAATAAGTAAAAGGGAGAAATCATGCCTCTAAAACTCTATATATTCTCACATTGCTTTGCTTTGGACAAGAGTCCACATCCTTTGGTTGCAAATCCTAAGCAGCTACAAATGATAATGTAAAGGCAAGTCTAGTAACTCAACTGTATCTCTGCTCTGCCATTTTGGTCCCATTGGAAAAGGATAAGTTTAAATGTAGGTTGTTTCTCCTCTTAGTGCTTTTCTCCCCTGTGCTGCTGAAGCCAGTCAAACCCGGAGTTGCAGCACCAACAACCCTCCAACATCTTGACCAATTAGCAGTTGTTTCGTTGTGAGCTGTGACAGTGCTATCAGTCTGGTCAACCATATGGGGCATCACAACTCATCCTAATCTCTGTCCTCAAATTGACATCACATTAAGACACTCTCCAAGAGGGAACAATGATCAAGAATCAGAACCCAAATGTTCCATACTGAAAGAACATTATGGTCAATTCTAAGATGCACATTTCCGCTGATCAGTATAATGTCAAACCTTGGTATTGTGCACTTATAATGTGATTTCCGCATTTTAGGTACATCAGTACCTACTTCCTTTTGTTCCCTGAGGTCAGTTAAATTAGTACAGGCAATGGCAAGATTATAGGCATGATATTTCATCTAGTCTTAGCTTGTGGCAGGTGAGCCTTTAGTCTCTCTGCCCCCAATCTCTGGAACTCCATCCCGCAATTCCTCCGCTTCGCCCCCTCCCTGGCCTCCTTCAAGTACCGCCTCAAGACTCTCCTCTTCGATGATCCCATTGGCAACTCCTAACGCCCCCCTTCCTTCCCTCTCCTTGTCCCCAGCTCGGGTCTGACACAGTGACTGTCCAGCGCCTTGGGACATCCTCCTGATGTGAAAGACGCTATACCAGTGTAATTTTGTTGTTGTTATTGAAACCATTTTGTCATAACATTTGTGATCACCCAGAATTATGCAAAACTCTTAAATGCACTCTTAATTTTTCAGAACTGCAGTAAATTTAAAAACTATCTATAGTTTTGCATGATTTAAAATTTTATGTTGTGATCGTACAGGCCAAGACTAGGTGGAATTTCAAGCTTATATTCATTCTGATATAACAGATCACTTTTCTATTTAATAAGGATTGATTCCAATCAGAACAAAAACCTAATTGTTACTAATGCCCATCTGTACGCTGACCTCACATACTATACCCGATCAGACACATGCACGTGCTGTCTGCCATGTAATGAAAATTTAACAACTTTATAAGGAATCAAAGGATGCCCAGGAGGACAAAAGGGAATTGCTTAGCTGGTAAACAGTTAAGGCATATTTTCCATTTAATTATTTTTATGATTTTCATAAATACTGTATCCCTTAGTTCTTTCATGTGCGGCTTTTAAAGTTCATTCCAGACATAATTGTACAAATGTGTGCCATTCTCTAAGTTTATGGGAAAATGCTTCAGTTTTCCATGAATAGTTTTTAAAGGCAACTGTGTTGGAAATAGTTCATGCTACAGTGGCAGCCCATTTGTTTTGTGGTCCCTCGTAAAATGAAGCCAAATAAAGTAAAGACCTTTGGAGTTTATCAGGGACTATCGACTACATTGTTGAACAAGTATTGGAATTTATTTTTGTTTGATGTGGGGTAGTGGCGCACAGTAGTGTTGTGCAGCAGGCTCAGACTTACCGACTGGGTTATCCTATTATAAGCTTGTCATGAATCAATCATGTCTTAACAATTAGCACGCGATAGACTCCAGGGTGGGTGTTACTTTGGTTGGAAGTGGGGTGAAATGGGAGGCCAGAAGTGTGCACCTCCTACACTACTGAGTAACTGCATATTTATTAGAAGGATAAAAATAAATAATCCTTACATTTGATATTGCTTCTGATCACATTGGTGAGACTTCTCAAAACATTTCATAGGATTTACTATAAAGTGTAGTGACTGTATTTTGGGGGGCAAATGTAGTACAGTAACACAGGGGTGAAAAACATGACATTTTACAAATCAAAAACAATTTAAATGTGCCATAGAATTTGTTAATAAATGTGGCGTTTTTTCATCTATTCCTAAAAGTGGATGTAAGCATTTCCTCCCCCCTATCTCTCCACCCCTGATTTCAGCATAATGGTTGGCCCAAGAAATCTGCACCACCTTGTTGTTTTCCATGAGAGATCAAATTTAGTGCTGCTTCATGGGATGTCCAATTTGATTGGTCTCTGGGGTTTAGAACAAGAATCCAGCTGTGAGCAGGAAAAGAAGATGGCGTAGCAGAAATCGTGGACGTAGCTTTGGACTGAGAATTTTGAATTTGGATGTATTTCAAACAACCGTTTACTTTTTGAAACAATTGTGCTTTTATATGCAGCGAGACAATTTTGTCTATTTGTGTCCCTGTGTCCATGCACAATGCCAGGTGCCAGAGGATGACTGTTTCTTACTATTATTCCTACTCCTATCCAATTTTGTGATGGTGCTGCGGCAGGCGTTGGTGGAATGCATTAATAATGGGCATATGGGCTATCTGTTTTGGATAGGAGAAAGAAATTTGGGTTCAGGATTATATGGCCTGTTGGAAAAATTCACCAGTTTCCACACTTTGCTCTATTTGTATTTTAAATTTGAGGAATCTATGGGTTCTCTGAGTCCCGAGACAAAATATATACTAAAGCTTATTTCCCTTGCTGATTGTTGTGCACAGCAAGTGTGAAATGGAGTTCTAGACATCCAAACCAACAAACATTTTGTTAGCAACTGCAGTTTAAAAAAACACAGGTTAGGGGTGAACAGGTCAACACATACGGCAGAGATTCCGGCTGTTTCTGCTACCAGTTTCACTTGTTAACATTTCATTTCCCCCTCGACAGACATTTACTCTGTCACAGACATTGCCTACAATAATAATAATAAAATTGGTCATTTCAATCCAAGACTGTTTGTGGGACACTGCTGTGCGCAATTGGCTGCTGCGATTCGCCCACAAATGTACAGTCAATTCACTTTACAGTATATTCTGTGAAGCTCTTTGGGACATTGATAACATGTGAAAAGCACTAGATCAAATGCAAGAATTATTATATTTATTATTGTAGCTAATGGAACACCATTTTATAGTTCTGAATGTTAATCTGTTTCCGCAGTACATTGCCTTGTGTTTGATAGGCTTATCTGTAGAGGAAGTAGAATCCAATTGGTAAATTGGTAAATATATTAAATAACTGGGTAAAAACTGATGGCTAAAGCCTGGTACACAACTTGTTATTTAAACAAGGAACACTTTCAAGCAGTTGTGTATTTCCCCCACCCCGCCCCCAATTCCCCGCCTTTTAAAAAATAAACATCTAGATGATGTGTTGTTTGATATAGTGGAGAAATATGTCATGTGCTGAGTTGACTCCTTGCAACAAAATAAGAATTGTTGCCTTTCATCAACGGGCCTCAATATATAATAATCAGGGCTGTAGGACTCGAGTCCTGGACTCAGACTCGAGACCGGTCTCAAGTCCTCATTTTAAGGACTCGGACTCGGCTGTGGAGGACTCGGACTCGGACTCGACACCAGGGACTCGAGGACTCGGGCTTCGAGACCGCCATGAGTCCTGCAATTTTTCTGAATTCTGCAGTCGGCGCATGGCTAAAAGTTAAAGAGTAAAGTTACAAACTGCCCAGATTTTAATAAATCAAAAAAAAATACCACAAACTGAAATGAAAACAGTCATGTTACACTTGTGATTAGAGGCTATCTACCATGATTTCCCATGCATTATTTCATACCTGTTTGATGAAATTTTCAGCAATATTTTCACGTTAAATGCATGCCATGCATTACAAGAGTTCTTTTCTACACGACACTGTCTGTGTAAAATTACTTCAGGATTAGCGCGTATGGAATTAAACTGGAGCACAATGTCAATTTAGAGAACACAATTACCCTATCAAATTTCACCTCAAATTCGACATATTTCTTAGAATTTTTAGCAGTGGAGAAGATACAGGTCCTGATCCAGCTAAAGCTCCACGACTATTGAACAAATACAAAAACATTAGGAAAAGATCCAAGAGTGGAGAGAAAGACTGTGTTAGAGTTCAAGTCATGAAGTGCCTGGAAGAAGAAAGTCAACATGGAGCAGATGCAATGGAGCTATCACTATCTGGATAAGTAGTAGTTGAACAAGGTTTACACGTAATCTAAAAAATATATTAAAAAAACATTGAAATATCCAGCTGACCAGTGTTTGATATTGTAGGCCTTTATTGTGATCTGATCTGGACAAGTGGTAGCTGAACAAGGTTTAACTGACAGAGTAGAAAGACTTCAGCTTGCATTTAGATATGAGATATGAGATATGTAGATATGAGGTGGAGCAGAGGAGAAAAAATATTAAAAATTTAAAATAGAGAGTGAAGACACTAATTGTCATCTGTGTACTAGTGTAGTTATTGTGATTTATTATCAATTTCTTGTCAGTTTTACCTTTTCTTGTAACTCTAGCTAGGTTTTTGTGCTGAGATCAGTGCAATGGCTTTATCAGACAAGTGACTGACGACTTGAGAAGTCAATATTCCTTGTACTTCAGGGACTAAAAATAGAATTTTAATTTGTTCTTGAACCAAACCATTAAGC
>JAAILG010001050.1:0-75677 GCA_012026655.1 Hydrolagus affinis | reverse complement strand
AAGCGAAGTAGAGGGGAGCTGAGGAGAAATTTTTTCACTCAGCGAGTTGTTCGAATCTGGAATGCATTGCCTGAAAAGGTGGTGGAGGCTGATTCGATAACAACTTTTAAAAGGGAATTAGATCTTTATTTAGGGAGAACAGGTCTATTAGGCTATGGGGAGCGGGCAGGGGGATTGAATCGTTCTTTTCAAAGAGCCGGCACAGACTAGATGGGCCGAATGGCCTCCTTTTGTGCCGTAAAATTCTATGAATCTATGAATTTATAGAGTGCCTTTCCCACTGGGAGGACGTCCCAAGGCGCTTTTAGATGCAAGATGTAATTTAGGAACCTGTTTGGAAAAATGACTCATGTTAAGAATTTGCTGAACAGAATATTGCATGGCCTGAAATGTTAAGAATATAGTCTTAGGGTTAAAGGCAAGTGAAATTTCTGGTTTGAAAAGCATATTCATGACAAAATCAAGAAGCACACCGATGGCCCCAAAAGAACCAATAAATCTATAAGGCAGGCTTTCTCTCTTTCATTTCACTCATCTGCAATACGATCAAAGCTCCTATCAGTGGACTCCAGCCTGCATTTTAACACAATAATCTTTGAGATGTGACTCCTCCACAATCTCTGTGTACTTAAGATTGTATTAGGGGAGCCTCATTATAACATGGTATTTGGAATCCTGGTTACCTAACTGCTCACTTGTTCACATGTTAAAACAAAAATGTCCACCTTCCGGCCTATAGTTAACTGTTGACAAACTATGCAGCAAAACAGGAAGTGACATTGATGGCTCCTCATAACCTCAGGCATTTTAGGTTGAAAGCTGGCTGCGCAGGTCACGTGCCCAGTATATAGAAGCACATTCTAATGGGGGCTGCACAGTAATTCTTTAGAACAACAATATTAGCGGCAACAAAATTGCATTTATATAGTGCCTTTCACAAAGCTAGGACATCCCAAGGAGCTGAAGAGCATAGGAACAAATGCAAAACTAATCAAACTGATTAAGATAGTGCTGGGCTGACATCACAGAGGAGCAGAATAATCTACTTTGTTGAAAATTTATTCCTTCATTTATAGAATACTAGCTCTACCCGTTGCAGCTACAGTGGCAACAAAGGATCCAATATGGAAGGTAGATTGACAGACAGACATTTCGTCTTTATCTATACTCATCTGGGAGGACTCCTGTATGAGGACTCCTTTTGGGAGGACACAGTGAGAGGACTCTGGTCTTTAAAAATGTAATTTTGTTGTTGTTTCCATGATTCAGCTTCAACTGTGTTCTTATTTTGTTCCTGCCACTTGACTATGTGCGTGCTTTGTGACACAGGTTGCCACAGCGCCAGTCGGCTGCCATAGCCACTAGGTGTAACTGCAGTGTGTGAGTACATACATATATGCTCTGTGGCATGATGCCACAGCAACACTTTGACAAAGGGGCCACCAGGTGGAACTGCCGCAAAAAATACAAACCTGAAAATGACTCGTGAACAATAGGAGATGCCCCAAAACAATAATAACAATCCTTGCATTTGATATAGTACGATTCACGTCTTCTAGACATCTTGAAGAAAATACTGTGATGTAAATTGACTTTATTTGTGGGCGAAATGTGACAGCTAATTGTGGACTGCAGTGTTCCGCAAACAGTCGTGGATTGAAGTGACCAATTTTCTCATTGATTTTTTTCCCTCAAGTGATTATTACTATGAGTAAGGAAACTTGCCCAAGGTTTTGCCCTGCCGGGAATTGAACCCATGTCCCCTGCATGCGAGGAGAGTGCTTTAACCTGTGAGTTACAGGTCACCCCTTATGCCCAAATACACCCATGTCACTCCCAGATGGAAGACCTTTCTGATGAGGTATAAATAGTCAATTGGTTATTGAGATCCTACTTGAAGCAGACACACATTGTCATTTTATGATTACTGTATATCTATCTATATACAGTATATATACTGTAATATGAAGTTTACTGAATTATGCTTTTAGGATTGGTTTAATAATTTAATTATTTTATTGTGTGTTGCTTTTTTCCCACATGACGTTCTTGACACAGTGAATGGCACAGAGATTGAAAAGTTTCATGAGAAAGTGTGAGTATATTCATTGTGCCTTTATTGAGAGATTTAATTGGAAATGTGTTATTGTTCAACGCTAATCTCCAGCCCTTCATACCATCCGCAGCCTCCTGTAGGCTGACCATGGCTTGTTAAACTGCTGACTCGCGTCTCAGCATGCGCACTTTGGCTGTCGCCCTAGATCTGAGCTGCCCTTAAAATGCCCCCCTCTCTGCAACTCTCCCGCTCTGTCCTGCTCTCTCTCTGCCCTCCCCGCCTCCTATTCCCACTCGACCCTCCCACAGCCTCCCTCTGCTCTAGCCTGGGAATCCTCCGCTGGGCTCTCCATGGCACTCGGAGTTGGCTGTCCAGCAGCAGCCATACTCAGTGCCCCACTCCCCATCACCGCTGCCAGCCACGCCGAATACAGATCCGGGGGGCTAACCTCTCCTCCCTCATCCGCATCCCTAGCACTGCTGCCGACCAATCCGGTCCCCGTCCCACTCCACAAATCCTTCTGCCAACTGCTCCATTAGCTTCCAAAATGTCCGCGCTCTCTGCAACAAGAACCCTGACCGTCAACAATCTCATCCTCGATGAGAACGTTAATATCATGGCCCTAACCGAAACCTAGATCACCCCAGGAGACACCTACCCCCTCACGAAGGCCACACCACCCGGCTATACATCCCATCATGTCCCACACCCCAACCGCCGTTTCGGTGGTGTGGCCCTCATCTCTAGGGCACCACTTGCCCGATCCCCCTACTCCTCTGGTCCCTTCCCCTTTTTCGAACACCTCACCCTCTCCCACTCCTCCCATCTTTCCCTCAAAATCCTCCTGGTTTACTGTTCCCCAAAACCCTCCCCAACCTTCATCTCTGACTTCTCCACACAACTAGCTTCCCTCTGCGCCCCCTCCAATCACCTCACCATCCTCGGCAACTTTAACCTCCACTTCACCCCCTCCTCATGCTCCACCTCCTCAGAATTCTCCTCCCTCCTCTCATCTCTTAACCTCTCCCTCCACATCCACTACACCACTCACGTTCACGACCACCCGCTTGACCTGGTGAACACCCAGGGCCTTAGTGTCTCGGATATCACGATTACTGAGAAGGCCATCTCCGACTACCATTTAATCTCCTTCAAATCCTCTAACCCTCTCCCCTCTACTCCAAACCTACCACCATCTTCTACCAACCATGGAAGAAGATCCCTGCACAAACTCTCTGCTGCCTTGGAGTCCTCCGAACTCCTCTCCCTCTGGCCCACCTCCTGCACTAACCCATCCTCTGCACTCACACTCCTCCATAACTCCCTCTCCATCACATTCAACACGCATGCTCCCCTCACCTCTGGAACTGCCTCCTACTACTCTTCGACCATGCCTTCTGCTCCCCTCCTAACTCTCCCCCCTTTCCTACTCTCCTTTCCCCTATCCCGACCCCGCCCCCACCCCCAGGCTCGGATCCCGACCTGATTGTTGAGCACCCTGGGACATCCTTCTGACGTGAATAATGCTCTATAAATGTAATTTTGTTGTTGTTGCTGTTGTAATCTGAGTTTCAATGGTCCTGCAGGAGTGCAGAGGAGCCACAGGATAATAGTGAAAATGGAACACAGGAAAGGTAAATATTAATAATATTAATCCTTGCATTTGATATAGCGACATCCACCCGACTTGAAAGGCGCCATATAAGTGCAATTTTGTTGTAGTTGTTGTAGTGCTTTTCATCACATACCCACCAGTGGAAACAGTTTTTCTCTGTTTACCCTATTGAATCCCTTCATGATCTTGAAAACCTCTATTAGGTCTCCTCGTAGCCTTCTCTGCTCCAATGAGAATAAACCTAATCTCTCTAGCCTTTCCACAACTGAAGTCCCTCATGCCTGGTACCATCCTGGTAAATCTCCTCTGCACCCTTTCCAATGCATTAACATCCTTCCTAAAGTGTAGATTTTGTAGATCAATTGGCAGATCGCTTTCCAAGGGAATAAAATAATCCCTCAAAAAGAAATTAGTCACTGGATCCACAACTGTCAAAGGTGAAGACACTCAACTGGAAGAAGGCTAATTTCAGTGAGTTAAAACGGGACCCAGCAGAGGTGGACTGGAAAAAAAAATTTGCAGGTAAAACAGCTAACGAGCAGTGGGCAGTCTTCAAGGAAGAGATACTTCGGGCACAGGTCAAAAACATTCTAACAAAAATAAAATGTAGGGCATCCAAACCTCCCTGGATGACTAGGACAATTGGGGTTAAAATATAGCAAAAAAAAGGAGACTTATGACAAGTGACAGGCCCAAGATACATAGGTCAACCAAGCAGAATATAGGAAATACAGGAGGGAACTGAAAAGGAAATTAGAGGGGCAAAAAGACTGCATGAGAAACAATTAGCAGGTAATATTAAAGGGAACCCTAAGGTATTTTACAAACATATTAAGAGTAAAAGATTGGTCAAGGGTAGGGCCAATTAGGGACCAAGGAGGAAATCTTATTGTGGTGGCAGAGGGCATGGCTGATGTACTGAATAAATACTTTGCCTCTGTCTTCACAAGAAAAGAGGATGTAGCCAATGCTACAGTATTGGAGGAGAGAGTAGAAGAAATGGATAGGATTATTATAAACAGAGAGGAAGTACTAAAAAGGTTGATGGCGCTCAAGGTAGATAAGTCACCCGGTCCGGATGGGATGCATCCTAGGTTACTAAGGGAAGTAAGGGGGCAAATAGCAGAGACTCTGTCCACAATCTTTCAATCTTCCTTAGACACAGGGGTAGTGCCAGAGGACTGGAAGGTTGATAATGTTACTCCCCTGTATAAAATGGGCAGAAGGACAAACCTGGGAACCACAGGCCAGTCAATCTAACATCGGTAGTGGGCAAACTTCTCGGGTCTATAATCGGGGACAAGATAGATCTTCACTTAGAAAGATATAGGCTAATAAAGGACAGCCAGCATGGATTTGTTAAAGGCAAATCTTGCCTTACAAATCTGATAAAAATTTTCGATGAGGTAAAGGAATGGGTGGACGAAGGTAGTGCAGTTTATGTCATTTACATGGACTTTCAAAAGGTATTTGACAAAGTGCCGCATGAGAGGCGTATTAGGAAAGTAGAGGCCCACGGCGTTAAAGGGACAGTGGCAGCATGGATTCACAACTGGCTGCGAGATAGAAAGCAGAGAGTTGTGGTGAGTGGCAGACTGGAGGGAAGTGTGCAGTGGCATCCTCCAGGGATCAGTTCTGGGACCACTGCTCTTTTTAATATATATTAATGATATGGACTAGGGTGTAGGGAGCACAGTTTCCCAGTTTGCAGATGATACTAAGTTAGGGAGAATAGTAAATAGTGAGGAGGATAATAACCATCTGCAAGAAGATATAGATAAAATGGTAAAGTAGGAAGACACATGGCAGATGAAGTTTAATGCAGAGAAGGATGAGGTGATACATTTTGGGAGAAGAAATGAGGGGAGGCAATATAGGCTAGATAGTTCAATTTAAAGGGGTCTGAGGGAACAGGGATTTGTGTTAGTGACTCTTTGAAGGTGGCAGGACAGGTAGTCAAAGCCATTAAGAAGGCATATGGGATACTAGGCTTTATAAATAGGGGTATAGAGTACAAAAGTCAGGAAGTGCTGACTAACCTCAATAAAACTTTGGTTAGGCCTCAGCTGGAGTACCGTGTTCAATTCTGGTCGCCACACTATAGAAAGGATGTTAAGGCATTGGAAAGGGTGCAAAGAAGGTTCACTAGAATGGTACCAGGATTGAGGGACTTCAGTTATGAGGAAAGGCTAGATAGGCTAGGTTTATTGTCTTTAGAACAGAGAAGGTTGAGAGGATACAGATTTATAAACCTAATAAAGGTTTATAAAATCATGAGGGGATTCGACAGGGTGAATAAGGAAAAACTGTTTCCACTGGTGTGCGAATCTGTGACTCATGGTCATAGATTTAAAATAGTTTCAAAACGAAGCAGAGGGGAGCTGAGGAGAAATGTTTTCACTCAGTGGGTTGTTCAAATCTGGAATGCATTGGCTGAAAAGGTGGTGGAGGCCAATTCGATAACAGAGAATTAGATCTTTATTTAGGGAGAATAGATCTGTTTGATTATGGGGAGAGAGTTTGCCAGTGGGATTGAGTTGCTCTTTTCAAAGAGCCAGCACAGACTAGATGAGCTGAATGGCCTCCTTTTGTGCTGTAAAATTCTATGATTCTTTGTACTCTATGTGGGACACTGCTGTATGGAATTGGCTGCCTCAGTTCGCCCACAAAATACACAGTTTATGTATAAAATACTCACAGTTTATAATATATTCTGTGGAACTCTTTGAAACATTGCAACAACGTGATAAGGCGGGATATCAAATGCAAGGATTATTATTATAATATAATTATATTACTGAGGGGCCTCTAGGAATTTGAGTCAAACTAAGTGAGATTTGTCCGAAAATAAACTTTAATAAATCTTTATCAGACTATAGTAATCTTTTCAGTTGAGCTTTCTTAAGTAGCAGAGGGAATAACGTTTTGTCTCGCTAATAATACATTACTACAACAGCAACAACAAACAACAAATTGCATTTATGTCAAGAGATGTCTCAAGATGCTTGACAGTCAAGCATTTCCACCTGATCTGTAGATTGGATTAAGAGGGGTGGGACAAGGGGGTAGGTAATATTACCAAAGGTACGATCAAAGAGGAAGGTTTTGAGATGAACCTTGAAAGAGGCAAGGAAAGGGGCAAGGCAAATGGACTCCAAGATGGAGTTCCAGAGGATGGGCCAGAGGGACAAGTACTAATGGTTGGAGAGGCATGATGGGGGACATGGACAGGCCCATGAATGCAGAATGGGGGGAGCGGTGGATTGCTAAGGCTTTCGAAGGTTGCAGAATTCCTGTGGGGCAAGACCACAAAGGAAGGGTATCTTGAACTCATCCCTTTGGGAGATGGGGAGCCAGTGAGGCTGGGTAAGGATTGAATGATAGGCTCCTGGAGCCTGGAGTGGGAGAGGACACGAAATGCAGAGTGTTTACAATTCAAGCAGAGGCCAATGCATTTGGAAGAACTGTCCACTGACAGGGACACATACAACAACAACTTGCATTTATATAGTGCTTTTCATCCAGTAGAATTCACCGCACTGAAGAGCAGTGTCACACTGTCACAATCTGCCCTCTGCAGACAAACTGCACATCATTCATTTCTTTCTTCTTGCCCTGACATGTTGTGCTTCTTTTCTTTGAGCATCTTATTATACTTTATTCAATTTAAACCATATCAGTCAATGCAGCAGAACCAAGTTCATAGTCTATAATAGCCTCCAGTAATTGGCAGCTGTTGAGATTTTGAAAAATGGTGTGGTGCTTGGATCTGTCTTCGTTTTGATGCACAGCTGTGTGATGCTGTTTCATGACAGTCTGAACATTTGTTGCCAGCTGTGCATCAGTCTGGGATTGAGAGGGGAAGATCACAGAAGTACCATCCTGTTCCTGAAAGCAGAAGCACAGTATGCAAAGTCCTAGAGCCTTAAGATCCCTGCTTAATGTGTGTCTAATAATTGAAGCCACTCACTTTATCTTTCTAAACTGATGCAAATCAGACCGATTCTGACTAATCCGAGGAACATTTAATAGCATTGAGATGACGTGACTGTAAAACATACCCCCGATAGCAGGTTTGGGTAGACCATGCTCTGCTCTACTCTCTTATTTCCTCCCCCACCCCTCCCCCCAACACCACTATCCCCTCGTGACTTCTGGAGAAGGGCTTCATCTCAAACCATTTCATAGTCAAAATGAAAACGTATTCACATTCTTACACAAATGTAATTTTGTTGTTGTTGTTGTCAGGGACTACCATATACTTCAAGTTGCGGAGCAAGGTTTTACTTTTTCATTTTAGATTTTAGTCTAACTTGAAAATAGTGTTCATGGTGTAATTGAATTGAATAGTCAGGTCAGTAGGTTAGATTATTTGGTGAAGGTTATTATTTGAAGAAACTGAGGGGTACAAATATATATATAAATTATAATAATATAATAATCCTTGCATTTGATGTAGCGCTTTTCACATCTTATCGACAACTCAAAGCGCTTCACAGAATATAATGTAAAGTGAATTGACTGTATATTTGTGGGCAAAACGCAGCAGCCAATTGCACACAGCAGTATCCCACAAACAGTCGTGGATTGAAATGGCCAATTTTATTATTGTGTATAGGATAGTTACTTCTGATGAACACAGTTGAAGAGCTTTATAACTCAATATAAATATTTCTTCTGTTTCTCTTTCTCTCTTGCAGGAAAAGCGAAACCCAATAGAAATCCTTTTGAAGCGCCTTCATTCTGCAACTCTCAGATTGCTACTAGATGAATCAAGCAATAAATTGAGCAAATGCTTCCCTGCCATCTGCACTAGAATTAGAACTTCAGCCAGCAGACAACCAATGGCTTCTCGGTTGTTATTCTCAATGCTCAAAATTTCCACTTGATCACTTGCACTACCCTATTCGTGAATCACCCATTGTCCAGCAGTTGTGTTCCAACAAGTCAGAAATTCCACCCAGTCTTTAGGTCTGTAAGAGACCATTTTGATTTAAAATTTAAGATTGTGCAGATTTGTGAAAAATTATTAAATAGAGTGTTAATTGGGAAGTAATTTTTTCCTGCAATTATGCCCGATAAATTGTAAAAAAAAAAAATTGCCGTCTTCTGAAATGCAAGGTATAAGGAAAGGTCAGACTTTGAACTTTTAGGGTTGAAATAGTTGAACATTCATCTTGAGTTACGGGAAATTTTTGAGTGAAAGATAGTTTTCAGTTAAGTAGTTAATCGAGTAGTTTGTGGATCTGCACTTACAGTAAGGCAGGGCTCTTCAGCCTTAAAGATATGTCTCAGGAGAGGCATCACAGAGCAATATTAGATGCTTGATGGGAGACTCAAAGTAAAGCCAGAGCAATAATTTCAGATCGGCCAAGGCCAGAGGAGAAGAGAGCGCAGGTCAAAGGTTGAGAAGGGCAGTGAAAACAGACACCAGGAAATATTTATTTAGTTAGAAGGTAATTAACAGCTGGAATAGGAGAGCTGGAGAGGAATTGAAGCCAGAGTTTAATGCAACAAATTCATTCAGCTTTTGAGGGTGTATAAGCGGTTAGGTTTGAACCATGGCACCAGATTCTATTTCACTCTCTCTGCCACTCTCTTTCACTCTGTCTGACCTTGGCACTCGGAGTGAAAATCCTTTTCTACATATGCACGAGGTTAAAGCATCCATAGGAACCATGTGAGCAGCTTTGCACAATCTTGCACATGTGCATGACATGATATTTTTTGTCCAGGATCTGCCTTGGGCTGGCAAACGTTTTTCTCTACCAGTATTGAGCACGCTAACTCTTCATAGGGTGTAGCTTTGACAAACGAACAAGGGCCCTGCATATAGTTTGTGTCGCGCATGTTTGACAATAAAGCGCAATGCAAATTTACATCTTTATAGCGCCGTTAATGTAGGGAGGCTGTCCCAAGGCCTTTAACAATCCTAGCCTGTCAACTGAGCTGGGGACGGGAGCAGAGGGAAGTGGGAGGGGAAAGATGATTGAAAGCGCAGTCAAAGAGTCTTGAAATGGATCTTTAATAAGATTTAATATTCATATTTGCTATAATGATGTGATGGTCGGGTTGGAACTCTGGAAGGATGATATCAAATCGGCAGCAGGGCCCCCTACTACCAGCTATCTTGTGTGACCTCTGTATAATACGTGCTGTGCACTGAGTTAATTTTAACCTCCACTTCATTTGTTTTAACAAATGTAAAATCTCTGTGCAAGGAGCTTATATAAAAAGGTTGGGAACGTGCTGGGTCACCCATTGCTTTTGTACAGAGGTAGTGAAGAACATGAGAACAGAGTACAAACAAATGCTAACAAAACTCATATTTATTGCAGTCATTTAGGGTTAGAAAGGACAGCTTTCTGATTATGTGACTGGCTGTGGATAATAATTCAAGATTTCAAGGAGTAATGAGGCGATCATATTCGGATTCATATTCTAGAAGATGATATCAAATTGGCTGTGGGGCATTCTGCACTCAGCTCTCTCATGTGACCTGTGACCAGGAATCCTCAGTGTACTCTGTGAGCCTGACTTGCTGTGTGACTATAATCAGTAATTTGGGAGAAGCCTTTAATCAGCTGCAATCTGACAGCTGGCTGGGCTGTCGTGTTAAATAATGAAGCTCCATGTTTCTTCAGTTTACTAGGATCCATGAATATAAATGAGCTTGTATTGCCTCGAGTAGTGCTCCATGCCACACCTCTCCCCTCCCACTTCCCCCCCCACACCCTCTGCCTCCGCCACACGTATTATGTAGCAGGAAATGCTCTCTTTAAGCCCTAAAAGCTGAATATTTTCAGCACTTCTCATCCATTTCTGTCACTAATTTAACAAGTCTATGACTCCTGTAATTATGGCAATTATTTCAAATGGTCATTGGGTTAGTTTCTTTCATCTTTTTCCCTTTTAAGCCATGTCAATTGGTGATTGAACAGATATGCACTGGATTTAGAAACTAGCCTTAACTGTCTTTAAGAGGGTTCAGGACTAAGAATGTGCTTATTGTCTAAACAATTGTAAAGTTATGATCAGTTGCCTCTGAACATTAGAGACTCACTAAGTATGTGGGGTCATTGCGTTCGAGTAGGGTACCATTGGGGCTCAATTCTTGAAGCAACAGCATAATATTTGTATCCTTCCTGATGTTGGTGGCTGTCTATGACAATATGCAGAGAAAAACAACAGTGTAGACTTGGTGAGCAGAATAACTTGTTCATTTGTTGTAATATACCACACATAACATGCTGGAAATGAGTCAAAATGGGATCTGTGCTTTTCTCAGTAAACTGATCCTAATACTACTTGTAATAGCCTGAGGATAAACAGCAGGTTCAGAGAGTATAACAGTTAAGGTTAAGGTGTTGTACACTTGCAGGAGATTGTTGATAGAACTGAAGGTTTCTTAAGAAAAATTACAATTCTTCAGTAGGAAGATGACAATAGTGGTAAAGATAATTCAGCAGGGCCAAATTAAGGGATCAGGGGACCCTAAACCAGATCACATTTGGGGGCCTTTAAACTATGCACACAAAATATACCGCAGTAATTTCTTGCATCACTTCACAGTTGCAAATATGTCAACTATGTAACACCTTTATCTCCCGCTGGCCTCTTTGTGTATTTAGTCAAATTGTGCTCAATAGATACGACTGAGTAAATTAAATCTATCCTGGATCATTATTGACTTGAGTTTTTGATTGGACTTATCTTTGATAATGAGCGTTCACCTTCACAATACTAATAGGGTTAGGAGCATGCAAAGACCAACTGCCACATTTAGAAATATTGATTCCACCAAATGATTCGGTGTCATACACTTAAGTATTTCTCAAGGCGTTTTCTCAAGGCTTTCAAAGTGAGAAAACACCTTGAGAAATACTTAAGTGTATGACAGAAAGTGCACAAATTCATCAACCCTGTCTGCATGAAAATCTTCTTTCAGTGCCATTAAGATGAGCACTACTGCTACTAGACATGGCTCCTGCTCTCCAAGATACCCATTACCTTGTCTTCTGGAGGTGTAACTCATAATTCCAGGTCCCTTCCCCTCTCTGCATTCCGAAAGGACCTTTCCCTCCGGGATTCTTTGGTCCACTCCACTATCAGCACCACCAGCTGCTCTCCTTCCTCTGGCACCTTCCTGTGCCAGTGCAGGAGATGTAATACCTGCTCTTTCACCTCCACCCAAACCACTCTCCAGGGGCCAAAACACAGCTTCCATGTGAGACAGCGGTTCACATGTACTACCAACAATGTATTATACTGCATCCGCTGCTCATGGTGTGGTCTCCTCTACATTGGGGAGACTAAGCGCAGATTGGGAAACCGATTTGCAGAGCATCTTCGCTCTGTACGGAAAGTTAACCCTGATCTTCCAGTCTCCCTCCATTTCAACTTGCGCTCACATTCAGAGGCTGATCTTTCGATCCATGGTCTCCTGCGCTGTTCCAGTGACCCACAGCGAAAGCTTGAGGAACAAGCACCTCATCTATCTACTGGGGACACTACAGCTGTCTGGCCTCAACATTGATTTCAGCCATTTCAGGCCATAGGAGTTTCCCCTCCCCCCATCACAATCATAACTCCAGACACCCCTTTCCTCTTTGGTGCTTTGTTCTATCACCACTAAACACGTCTTCTCCCCAGTTTTGTTTAAACCCACCCCCTTCTGTTTCTCCCCCTGGAAGTCGTTAACACATATTCAACCCGTCAGTTAACACACTCTTTTTTTCCTTTTCCTTCTTTGTCTCTTTTGTCTTCCATGTCCTGCCTTTCCCCCTTTAATGTCCTTAAGAAACCTCTCCCTCCAAACAAGCCCCAGTTCTGACGAAGGGTTGTAAACCCGAAACGTTGACTCTTTTTCCTTTCTCCATGGATGCTGCCTGACCTGCTGAGTTTCCCCAGTAACTTTTGTTTTTGTTCCAGGTCCCCTCCTCTTGTTGTCACTCATAGCACAGCCTCATAGTGTCTTTCCCACACTCCATGCAGCCTTGCGAGCAGAGTGGGCAAAAGGGGCAGACCAGTGGCAGACCCATTCCCCCTCTCTTCCCATCACTCACAACGCTGCTTCATACATAGCAGAGATTGACAGGAAGAGGGCAGTGGGAGGTAAAAGCATCAGTTATACCCAGGGCCCATCAGACCTCAGCACCTCTCAGGCCTTGGGGCCTCAAGCCATGGCTTAGCAGGTTTGAATGTTCCTCAACACTGAATGTATTTGGTTTCACTGTGAAACTCAGTTGAAATTTACTCCCCTCAATCCAAAGATGACAGTTTCTTTTTGATAGTTCAGACTATCAGATATTGAACGCTTTTTGTCTTAACCTGCCTGTAGTTATGTCCTATTGTATTCCTGAAGTGAAACAATATCACATCAAGCTGTAAAGTAATGTAGAGCATGAGGCAGTTCTAAATTTCAAATCACATTGCTTGAGTGGTGGTGGTGGGGGTGTGCGGGAGAGGAGAATTCTTCCCCCTCAATTTTGGCAGATTTGAGATTTGAGATGAGATTTCTCATGATCTGAGCATTGAGACCAATGTCTTAAAAAATTATAGTAGTGCAGAATAATAGAAAAAATATTCAATTCATGCTTAATTTGGAACGCAATTTTAACATGAAAAATTGGCTTTCAAATTAAGACAGAATTGAAGCACTTTCTGTAATTTTGCATGATATGAAATTTTAAGACAACGGTCTTAAGGATGAATTCGTGAGAATTTTCCATCCTCTGTGGTTATTTTTCTGAAGTTATTTAAGAGCTGATCTTATGATATCATTACAATACAGATGTGAGAGACAGCAAATACCATCAATTTTATCCCAGTGTTTCTCTGCAATCCATGCATAGATCAATGTTTTGTTCCAATTTTTAGTTGTATTTGAAGTGTGTAGTTGATATCTCCTACATGTTTAATAGAGAACTTAAACTACACTGAATAAAATAATTTATTTTTGCCTAAATATCACCTGTTCTAAAAATATACAATCAATCTACTTTACAGTATATTCTGTGCAGCGTTTGAGACTTCTAGAAGATGTGAAATGTGCTATCAAAAGCAAGGCTTATTATAGATATACTAAATTATTCAGAAATATGTACTAGGTGTGAACTTTTTTGACATATTACATTTTTAGTTATCTAGAACAGTAAACTGTTTAAGTGCTCTGAAACGCCACCCAGCGTGGAGGACACTTTATAAATGCAACTTGTTTTTGTTGTAAACTACCTCATACCACATCCAAATACTGAGTTTAAAACTTTTGATTGAAAGCATATCAAAGAGAAATGTATGAGTATGATATGTATCCAATGGCATGCCTGGTTTGCGAAGGATTTTGAAATCCATTGATGTGTTTTCATTTGTTTTGCATTACCCACAAAGTAGGCAAACAATTCACTTTACAGCATATTCTGTGAGGCGCTTTGAGACATCTCAATGGCGTGATGAGTCGCTATAGCAAATGCAAGGATTACTATTTTTATAATTTCAAAAAACTAGCCCTTGTATTTTCTGTTTAAGCACTCCGAGACATTATCCTCTGTGAAGAGTGCTAGATTAATGAAAACTGTTGTTGTTATATCTTCTGGAAATATATAGGTGAACTGGAGGTTATCATGTGCTAATTGCTATGCCTTAGTTGTTATTAGCTCTGAAGTAGTATGATATTAAATGCAAGTATTATATCATTTGAAGCTATTTTTTCATTGCAAACATAATCCGTTTCCCTTCCCAAGTCACACACACCATCCTGACTTGGAAATAAATTGCTTTTTTGTCATGGTCTCTGGGTCAAATTTCTGGAACTTCTCAGCCAACATTATCATGGGATCACATTCACTACAAGAACTGTGGTAGTTTAAAGAGAAGGCATCATCACCACCAGGGCAGCCAGGAATGGACAATAAAAACTGGTCCCACCAGTATATCTCCAGATGAATAAAAACAAGATCATAAGCAAAATATTATAAATTCACTTATAAAAATTACAGTCGTTTTGAGATATGAAAGCCACTGTATCACACGGAATGATTATTGTGATAATCCATTAAGTCTCTGTTACCCGACAATATACATGATGTGTTTTTAACATACTGTATTCCTAACCTTGGGTTCAAGGTTACATACTATCATTCCTATAGCTCACAATGTCTCCTGCAAACCTCAGATTTAACTATTTTGGCACTGTGGAAAAAAATCCTTTCAATCCTCTTCATCACTCAAAGCATCTGTGCACAGAAATACCATGGAAATAAATAAACCAATGGTTTTAAAGCATATGAATGCATGTGTGGAGTTTTTCTTATAAAATCAGGTGTAATCCATTTGGGCACAATATCAAAGGTGAAGATTCTTGCATTTGTTCCGTCTTGCGTTTTGTGGAACTGCATTTTTGTCAGATTACAGTACCATTGTTCGTTGCATTTTTGGTTCCCATCAGCAAAAATCTTTGAAGCAATTGTAATTCATGACCACAAGGTGGCACCAAATCTACTGAAAATATTGGGGTGAAAATCCCAAGTTCCAGAACTGATTCCCTGTTTGTGGAATTTATTACATTGAGCTGTTATGAAAAATGGTGTTATTCCATACTTTCTGGAAGACTGGCTAGTCCTTCTTTAAATTGAATACTAGACGGAGGTGTCCAGGGATTTTAGAATTAGATTGTGCCTGGGATTGGGAAGGTGAGGGGGCAGGGGCTAGGAGTTATTTAAAAACACATATTAACCTCTAAAACAAGGATTGCAACCTGTTTAGGAATATCACAATTTTTACCAATTATTTCTCTTCCTCCAAAGAGCCGCAAATGTACAGAGTTTTCTCGTTCTTTCTAATCAAACTGAACTTTGCCTTCCCTGACATACACATCTTTATATTTATTCATCAGATCTTCTGAAGGGAGAATCTGTGTTACCTTAGAACCCTCTGTGTCACACAACTTATAGATCAGATTGTCTGATAGATCCTCTCAAAGATTACCAAGCCTCCTCAAATACCTTTCGAGAGCACTCAATTTTTGACTAGTCACAGTGGAGCTCTCTAGCAATCATAAGAACATAAGAATTGCTGGATGAAAGAAGACTGAGGTCCATCCAATTCGCCTTCCACTATCCTAGCAGTCGTGTGCACATGTTGTGTCCTAATCTTGTAATGGGCACAAAGACTTGTACTGAGGCATACAGATAGCTCCATGGCTCTTCTGTTAGCAAAGTGATCTAAATTGAGATATTCACAAAAAGGATAGAGTGGGCTAATTGTGGGTTCAGTTTATGATATCAGAAAGAAGTCTAATTTGCATGATCTACAACACAGCCAATCTGAAATCCAGCAAAATATGCAAACCAGAAGGCACTATTTTAGAGTATTAAATCTGGTTAAGTAATTTAGACCTTTTGGAAAATGAATAGTGATACTTTTAAACAAGCTGTCACTTGACACATTCTGTTTAAGGTTCAAACTTAACTTTAGTCCCTCCCCACAGCTCCCATTCCCTCGTTCTAAACTGAGGAAGGAATAGGACATTATTTGAACTGCAGTGGAGTGTTAGCCATGCCGAGACTCAAGATCTGATATGTAGCTTGAACCAATACAGATAAAAGTAAGGGAGTGCATATAAGTGAAATAGGCACACTAACTCCATAGATGGGATAGAAATAACTAAGTAGAAAGCTGAAACACATGTTAGGGGCTTGGTTGACTTATCACTTACCATGTTATACTAACAGTATAAGACAAAAACAAACATGGCTCGGTTTTTTCATCAAATCAGTTTAGTTCAAATCCCATGAAGTCATGAGAAGGCTGTACCCAGGTTTGTGGTGGCCACAATGTAAAGGGCTTTGCTAGCCCCTGGAGACAATTGCAGTGGAGACCAACAAGGAAGATCCCCAGTGTTCTACATGGACTTGAGAAAGTAAATCCACAATGGTTTCAAATGTGCCAAAGCAACAGCAGAAGAAAGCAGAAGTTCGGGATGCAAAGGGCATAATTTCTATATTCAGCAACTTGTGTATCAGGTTTGCACCATTACAGCAGATAACTCAATTTAACTGTCTATGCCAACAGCAGCATCTTGAATTATGGCTCAAAGAGTTGGACTAGATGGAAAGAACATTGCAAAATGTTGTTTCAATGTGAAATATTTGATAATTATGATTGCATACATTCTTGTATTGGAATCTATCAATTGTAATTACACACATGACAAATTGTACTTTTTCTCTTTGCTGAATTTATTCAAAAGAAAAACAAAAGGAAATGAATGAATATTCCAACAAAAGGGGGCAATTGTTTTAGATCAGTTTTGGTAATTAGATTTTTTTTAAAACGTGCAATGTGGTAGGGCGGGGTTTGTTGGTTTAGTGGATATTATGTGAAATAAATTGAGAAAAACTCTTCCCTTGGCAATAATTTGGTAATCTGACTCACAGAAGATACTATAGTGAGGTGGAAAAGATATTGGCACAGATGGGTTTGCTCTTTTGAGGTTGAGGCTGACATCTGTTGTTGTGAGAGAATACAGCAAGCAGCAAGTTTTTTGTGCTAAATGGAAATTGTCACTCTTCCAGACACAGACATTCATAATTCTAAGGGAAGGGAGTTTCTCCAGGTGAAATTATAAGTAATAGTAATCCTTAAGTTTATATAGCGCTTTCCACATCTTATCGACGTCCCAAAGCACTTCACAGAGTTTGGGGAAGGAAAGTAGGAAAATTAACTGTATATTTGTGGGTGAATCATTGGCTTCTTATGGGCCATTGTTTGTATGCAAATTGGCTCACCAATTATAGTCCTCCTAACATGAAAAGTGCTCTATAAATGTAATTTTGTTGTTGTTGTACACAGTCACAGCACTTTACAGTTCATCACATGAAGCGCTTTAGTAGGTATTCCTGATGTGAAAGGCACTATACCAAATGTAGCAATTATTATTTATAATGTTCGCATGGTCAGTTACGCTTATGTAACATATGAACTAGTGTAACCTGAGCCAAAGTTCAGGTTTGCTTTGTTCAGTTTGTGCTTCGACCTCTTCAATCGCGCCTTTGGCTGCCCCACTACCTCTTCCTCCTCTCCCTTCCCTCTACCCTGACCCTCCCCCCGCTCCCCCCACTCCCCCCGCTCGGGTCCCGACCTGAATGTTCAGCGATTTGGGATGTCCTCCTGACATGAAAGGTGCAAATTATTTAAGTGCAATTTTGTTGTTATTGTTGTTGTTGTTGTTGCTTAGACTAATGCAGTCGAACAAAGCTTTCTTGGTCAGATCAATACTCTTCTCCAGTGAATAGTCACTACATTGACAAGAGGCATGTAAAGTGATTCCCAATTCTGTGACTGTTTGCCATATCTCAATTCCTCGAAGTATCTGCTTATCTGTCTTTTCAACATCCTTATTGATTCTGCCTGTACAGCTTTCCAGCATTTCACAACAACAACTTGTATTTATACATCATACTCCATGCAGGGTAGCATCTCAGAGCTCTTAACAGTGGCAGAACCTTTGGCAGTGACTCCAAGCTGTTCGGGTGAGGAGAGGTAACCGTAAGCATGGCTGAAGAGGAAGGTTTTATGCGGGACTTGAAGAAGAGAGAGGGGGCAACACTGAGGCATTGAGTGTTTCAGAGTTCTAGGGCGTAGTGACTGAAAGTGTGACCTCTGATGGTGGAGTGTAGGGTGTGAGAGACATGCAGGAGGCTGGTGCCAGTCAAGCGGAGGTGCCATGTGGTGGATTGAAGTGAGGAGGTCGGAGAAGTATGGGTGCTAGAGAGTGAATGGATTTGAGCACAACCCTCTAGTTGAAAAAATGCTTCCAAGCCCGAGTTCTAACAAGCTTTGTTCTGATTTTAATTTTCTGCCCCTTTTGATGTTAGTTACGTTAATGTTGCATATAGTGCAGTCTGATAACCTAGGGTGGCTGGATGAACAACAACAACATATTCCATCTATATAGCGCATTTGATATTGGGGGAATATCCCAGGGTGCTGAAAGTATTTTAGTATTCCAGAGATTCAAAGTTGAATTATTCTTTGGGGAATACACAACAAATTATTTGTCTGAAGACCTGAAGTTGACTGGATTGATGGGGAAACTGTGAAGGATACAACCAAATTTTGAATGAAGCACTCAAAAGGTAAACAATGGAATTAAATCAGAAAGAGAAATAGATAATAATAATAACATTCAATATAGATTATATTCAATATAGAGCCTTATCACGTCTTCGAGACATCTCAAAGCACTTCACAGAATATATTGTAAGTGAATTGACTGTATATTTTATGGCAAATTATGGCAGCCAATTGTGCACAGCAGTGTCCCACAAACAGCTGTGAATTGAGTGACCAAATTATCATTTAAAAAATAATTTATGTTTTTTTAAGGGGTTATTAACCCTGGAAAAGCGATCCATCAACCGACTGGGTTCCTACGTACTACTATGTAAACAGAAGTATTTGGAGTAAACAATGCCCAACATTGCGCCCTGTCCGGGAATTGAACTGAGGTCTTCTCGTGTGTAAGGCGAACACTCTAAGATACAGGACTCCACAGATCAAGAAAGAGACCACAACACACATTAAAAAAAGAAAAATATGAAAAATCACTGCAAAATGTTATCATTATATAATTGCATGAATTTTTCAATCAATCAACCGTAATGGTTAACCTTTTGGCACCAGTAATCTGTGTCCTCAACTAAAATAGAAATCCTGCAGGATTAGACAAAATGCATTGCATAGAAAGCTGGGCTGCAGGATTACAGCAGTTATGTCACACAGCAGTTATGTCACTGAACTGGAAAGGATTATGTTGCATGTTTGATGAGCATAATGGAAATTTACCTTGAACTGCATTATCATCATTTAATTAACCTGTCCCAAGAGTCTTTTAGACAACCTTGATCTATGGGTACATTACGTGAAAGGGATTAGATCATATTAATAAATAACAATAAATCATATTGTCATCAACTTTCCTAACTTGGAGTAATTGATGTGATGTAGTCCTATTGTTTGGTGGTTAGGGCACTAGCTCGTAAGCAAGAGGACCTGGTTTTCTATTTCCAGTCAGGATAAAACGTTAGGCAAGTTTCCTTACTCCACACAGCTTTGTTTTCCTACCAGTAAGTAGGAAGCTGATTGCTAGTTGATTGGTGGATCACCTTTTTGGGGAAAATAATCCCTTAAAAATTTTAATTTGGTCATTCAATCCTTGACTGTTTGTGGAATACTGCTGTATGCAATTGGCTGCCTCATTTCGCCTACAAAATATAGTCAATTCACTTGACCGTTTACTCTCTGAAGCACTTTGAAATGTTTTGAAGACATGATAAGGCCTTACAATAACAATAACAACAACTTCGATTTATATAGCGCTCTCCATAAATCGAATATAAATCGGACTGCGTCTCAGAGCGTTTAAATCAAATGCAAAGATTATTGTTGATAATATTATTATTAAACTGTTCACTTAAAGCAATCAAATAAATAAATGCAAATATAAACTATGATCAGGGCCTAATATTCTATGCTTCACTTAAGAGTTTTGATTAATCATGTCATTTAGGGGTGAATTATGACAGATTGTGTAAATTTCAATTATGATTCCTGTGGGCAGGAATTTGAATGAGTTTTGTGGATCCTTAGGAAAGGTCTTTGTTTTTCCTATATGTTCTGGGAGATGAATCTTAACATAGATAATTGCATCATTTTTAAATAAACAGAGATATTTAATAACAACAGCTTGCATTTATATAACGCCCTCCACATCGGACAGTGTCTCAGAGCGCTTCAAAAAGGAAGCAAAGCCAAGGGGAAGGTGACCACCCTTGTAAAAAAGGACCATGGTAACGGTGGTAGTACCATGGTACTACCACCATAACCATGGTACTACCATGGTACTACCACCATTACCATGGTACTTTTTTACAAGGGCGTAAGCATGGTCAAAAAGAAAGGTCTTCAGGCGCAACCTGCAGATGGGAAAGGAGGGGCTGAGGCAAAGGGGTTGAGAGAGAACATTCCAAAGTTTTGGGGCATAATGGCTGAAAGCATGGCTGCCAATGGTGGAGCAGAGGATTAGAAGGAGGAGGCGGTGGAGGTTAGCGAAGTAGGTGGGGTGGGGGGGTGGTGCCGAGGAGTGGAGGGATTTGAACACAACAGTGAGGATCTTGAGTCGATCCACTCTTTGTCAGGGAGCCAGTGGAGTTTGGCAAGGACTGAGTTAATCAGGATACAAAGTTTGGTGTGGGTAAGAATGCTGGCGGCATTTTGGGATGAGCTGAATTTGGGGAATGGTGGAGGAGGGGAGATCGACAAGGAAGACATTGTGGTAGTCCAGCTGAGAGGTGACAAAGACATAGACCAGGGTTTCAGCAGCTTTTGGAGTGAGGTATTGACGGAGATGAGCAATGTGGCAGAGATGGAAGAAAGTGGTGCTGGTGTTTTACTGGATGATGGGGAGGAATGATAATTGGGGTTTGAACTTGATGCCTAAGTTGTACATGAGTTAGGAGAGTTTTAAGGACAGGTCGAGTAGGTTGAAGAGATTGGAACCATGGGACAGAAGATGTCGACAAGAACCAAAGAGTATGGCTTCTATCTCATTGACTTTTAACTGCAGGAAATTTGCGCTCATCCAGCTCTTTATGTCCAACAGACAAGCTGGCAGAACATCAGAGGTTTGGTGGGGTCACAACTGGAGTTGGAAAAGTAGAGTTGGGTGTTATCCACGTACATGTGGAAGTTAACCCTGTGTCTGTGGATGACCTCACTGAGATGGAGCATGTAAACGAGGAAGAGAAGGGGACCAAGGATGGATCCTTGGGGTACCCCGCAGGTGACTGGGTGAAAGCTAAAAGAAAAACCATTTGAGACCTTGCAGAGATGCAGTGCTGGCGGTTCGTGAAGTAGTACTCGAAGCAAGCGAGTGCAGTCCCACTGAAGTGGATGATGAAGAATAGGTAGTGGAGGAGGATGGCAAGTTTGACTGTGTCGATCATTTAAAGCATGGATGTGTCAGTGGTTGATACCACAACCTTGGTTTAAGGACTTTTGTTGCTGTATTAACTTGCATTGGTGGAAGTTAAAACGCAGAAAGAAGCTTCGGAACTACAGTTTGGTGTTCTACAAATATCTGTAACATATACATTCTGTGCATAATTACAATAATAACAGTAATATAATACTCGCATTTGATATTGCGCCTTATCACTTCATCAAGACAACAACAACAACAAAATTGCACTTTTGTGTCTTATTTAGAATATATTTTAGAATAAAGAATATATTCTTATATATATTCTAAAACTAATTGACTGTATATTTTGTGGGTGAAGTGCATCAGCTAACTGTGTCAAGCAATGTCCCACAAACAGTTGTGAAATGAGTGACCATTTTTTTTTAGGGATTTTTACTCCCAGAAACTGTTCTGCCAATCGACTAACAGCTGTGTTTTTACTTACTGCTAGGTAAACAGAGGCGTGCGGAGTAAGGAAACGTGCCTATGGTTTTGCCTTACATCAGTATGTTGTGCGTCTCCTCTTATTTTCTGTCTGACACAAGTAGAAATCCATCACCATTCTTAACTGCATTCAAGCCAGACTAAGTGTTCCACATATGTGTGCCACCAAATATAGAAATTTCCATGTGTCTGGAATAAAATATGCACTCTCTCCATGGAAGGGAAATTGTCTACATAATTGTGAAGAATACAAGGCACAGGTTGATAAGAACATTGTCTGGTAAGCTTCTTGCTGCTTGTCCATTTGGGACCTCATTACCTATTAGTGATTTGGTTTGCAAAGTAAGCAGTAGCTAAATATAAATAAACCCTTTTCTCAATAACTGGTCTGCTCCTCCAAGACTTCCAGGGAATAACTCGATTCGCACATTTTGTTCCCAAGCATCTGGGAGCAACTGACCTCTAAGGGGACCCTGCTTAAGTAGGATGGTCACAAGTTGGTCAGTGGTGGCACAGATATAATGGGTCCAATGTATTCTTCAGCAATGACAAGTTCTATCAGTTATTTGATATATCAAAAAATATTATTGGGAAAACATGAGGAATATATGCAAGATATTTTGTTGTCCAGTGTGAATGGATATGGTTATACTGCGTCGCTAGAGATTGCTTGTTAATTAATTTTGCATCTGTATCTTTTAATTATACATGAAGGTATAGAATTATACAGAGCATTACAGAACAGGCCATTTGGCTGAACTAGTCCAGCTGGTGTTTACACTCCAAGATGCAGTAATGAAGAATGCATCTAAGTGGGTTATCAAAAGGAAATATTAGCTACAATGGTAAGTTTTGCAAATTGCAAATAAGCTCGCATGATGATATTATATACTGACCAAAGGAAGGACGTTTTTAGATTGCCTTGCTGAATAAGAACTATTTATTCATGCCTTCTGTTCCAACATTGTTGGCTGCACTTTCAGCCACTACGCTACAAAACTCTGAAACACCCTTCCTCTATTCTTTCGCTTTGCCACTTTCTTCCCCATCCTCAAATTGTGCCTGAAGATCTTCCTATTCGACCGTGCCTACAGTTCCCCCACCTCCCCCCAGCTCAAAAGTGTGCTCTGCCACTCTTGAGCACTCTGGGCTGCTACTCTGTGTGAGGGGTGCAATATAAATGTAAGTTGTTATTATTGTATTGATTCACCGAAAGATGCAAGTATATATGAAAATGTTCTTTTGCAAGAACAAACCAGGTTTGATTACTATAGATTACTCCTCCACTCGCTTCCACATCTTGGCTGATTTGGCCTCCTGAGCATTTAAATTTTTTTCATGATTCATGATTCATGATACTGTGTAGTTTGTAGGTGAACATCTTCAAGTAACAGTTGTAATGCCAGTTTGTTAAAATATTTTAAAATGCGAGTACAGTATAATATCATTCATGTCAATCGGGTTGTAATGGCAGCTGGACAAAACGGCACAAGTTCCAGGTTATGAAGGATAATTCTCTGGACAGATGTCAGGAAGCATTTCTTTACACATGAGGAATATATGTGTAAATACATATATTACACAGAGTGCAATCAATTGCTGACACGGTATACCATAGATCCCATGACACTAAAAGAAGTTGATTCATTTTTTTTTAGTGCCGAATAAATTAGGTGACTGATAACTTTAATCATGATCTCTGTTGCCAACCAACCTGCTTACTCACCTACCTGCCAGCTCACCTGTTCAACTCTAATTGTTATTGTTGAAGTGCTGCAGATGCTACCGCATGTGAAGGACACTATTTAAATGCAAATGCGGTGGTTGCTGTTGTCGTTGTTACTGCTCGATTTGTGCTTTAGTCACTTCCTGACCATATTGGAAATTGCTGTGTAATGTGATGTGGGTTAATTTTTATTATCTGAATAAATAAATAAATTGGTCACCCAATCCACGACTGATCGTGGGACATCGCTGCGCGTAATTAGCTGCCATGTTTCGCCCACAACATATAAAGCCAATTAATTTTATGGTATATTCTGTGAAGTGCTTTGAGACGTCTCAACACTACTATTAAGTGTTACATCAAATGAAGGATTATTATTGTTATTATTATTATTATTAGCACTGGTCGGACTGAAGCATTTGCACCAGAAGAGGGCACTAATTGAACACACAATGAAAGTCTTGCATGAATCGCTGCAAAAGCCTCTGTAAACTATATGAATCTGCCTACAACAGTTAACCTTCCACCTGATTCTGGGTAGCTGGCAGTAACAATTGACCTCAATTTCTATTTCATTATCAAGTCTGGCAGGACTCCTCCACACTTGCTGTGGCTACCAGTGACAATTATTAATTATCTGATATTCCTAGTGAATCATACACATCCAGCTATATTACTTATCAGCATTACTGCATCAGAAGCAGTTTTTGTGGTTATTAAAGTACTGATCATTATAATTATAGACAAATAAGTGTGTGCTGATTCGTTAACTATAATAGTGAGATCACTGAGAATGGCTGATTAGAAATTGCACTAAAAAAAATTCTGAGTAAATATCTCTGAAGAATATGTGCTCAACATTCATTCATGAACAAAATAACACAGACACCAACCCTCAATGCATTAACCCTGCAGGATGTGCTATCTGTTTACGATATTGTATTTGAACATGTCTGTTGAATTCCGAGCCTTCATTTGGGAGTTTCTGACAGTGCAGTGTAGCGTGCTGCTTCGTAACAATTTCATTTGTAATTGTCTGTGGAAAAAAACTGTACAGTGAGTTTTGAAATTCTAATCTGCATCTTAATGTCAATGAAGTCCAAAAAGTTATTGTCTAATGATATACAGTATATGGCATTATTAACACAATAGTGTACCAATACTCATGTTTTTCTGTCTCTTGAGCAAGGAAAATGAACAGTTGGTTCCAATGCCCAGTGGCAATTGAGGAGAAGCAATGCACATTCTTATGTTGTCAAGGTTGTTGATTAGGTTGAATCTATCTCTTTTTATGTTGAGTTTCCTGGTATTTATCCCTAAAAGTAGAGGCTACAAATAATTTTAATGTTGATAAGCATAGCTTGATTGAAATAAATTTACCTTTGAATATACAGTCACTAAACTTATTATGATTAATCACTCAGACAAATCACATGAGATTTGAGTGGCAGCCTGTTCAATATTCCCATATTTTATTTGTATTTTCCAAATTAGAGCTACAGGATCCTAGCTGGTTCACTTACAGCATTGAGAATTTACCCAGACATCTTCATGAAATGACAGCTCCGTCACCAGGTGGGTGATGGCCCATTTGTGTGATCATAATGACAGCAGTCTGTCATGTAAGAGGCACATTGTGACACACGGGGACTTGACAGGAGCTGCAACCTCAGTCGCAGTAATACCTTTTGAAAGTGCCTTTAATATATTGCAGGTTGACAGTCATTTTCTGTACTGGTTATGTGTAGCCCTTCGCAAATCTTTCAACAAAAGCCAATTGCCTTTCAATGATAATGTATGTTACTTTACTGATCCAATTACTATCCATAAATATAATAAATACACATTAATTTTGCTGTTTTTTTTAATGGCCCTTTAAGGGAGATGGTGACATTTTGAAATGAAAGCATGACAAAACTATCAAAAATATAGCTGCTCTAGAAGGGGGTGTAGGCATATGCAACAGACTATTTGCATACAGCAATGTCCCACAAACAGCCCTGAAGTCAATGACCAATTTTATTTATAAATATGAGGTAAAGAAACAAATACATATTTCTCTAAATATATATATTTCTCTAAATCATATCATATAAAGTTATATATTTGCTCCTCATATCTTTTTATAATAAACACCATTGCAAATATGGGACATTTATGGGGCAAATATCTGAAACAGGATTTAGCATTGGCTAGAAATTTCCTGTCGCTGAGGATCAGTCAGTGAATTCTGAGAATCAGACGTCCTTCCCTATTCAGAGCTGCAGCAACCTCAGCACATACTTGAGCTTAGTGCTACAATGCCAGGTGACCGTGGTGTTGCTAAATCTGGAATTCCTATCAGCGGCCAGTGTTACATGTTAAACAAAAATACCACTCGCCTTCCTCTTTATCTTAACTTATTTTGGATGTTAGTTTTTCAACTTACTCAAGATAAAATCTACTTTACAATATATTCTGTGAAGCATACAAAGCCTCCATTTAATCTCAGAAAATGGTTTCTCCTCTGTCCTCCTAGGCCTAGGGCTCCATCCTAGGCCCTCTTCTTTTCCTTCTCTATATACTCCCACTGGTCGATGTCATCCACAGACACAGAATAAACTTCCACATGTATGCAAATGACACACAGGTCTACTTTGCCATCTTCAGTAGCAACTCCAGGTCTGCCGATGTTCTATCGGCTTGTCTGGCAGACATCAAGGTCTGGACGAGTGGAAACATCTTGCAGCTGAACATAGACAAGATGGAATCCTTGGTCCCACTAATGTCTTCACTCCTGTGTTTCTAGACCTCTACCTCCCCAGGTTCTCCCACAGACTCACTGAATCAGTGCCCAATCTAGGCATCCAGTTCGACCCTCAGCTGTACTTCCTCCCCCACATCCAGTCCCTGACCAGGACCGCCTTCTTCCACCTCCGCCAAATTGCCCATCTCCCACCGTACCTTCTCCAAATGCCATTGAAACCCTTGTACATGCGTTTGTCATGTCCCACTTGGATTACTCCAACGCACTCCTCGCCGGTCTTCCCAGCTCCACCATTCAAAAGATCCAGCTGATTCAGAACTCTATGCATTCTGACCTGGGCCAAACTCCATACCCACATCTAACCAGTTCTGGCTAGACTCCACTGGCTCTCGATCACCAAATGGATCAATTTCAAGATCCTCACAAGCATGTTCAAATCCACTCACTCCCTAGCACCTCCCTACCTCTCTGAACTCCTCACTCCTCTGCTTGACTGGCACTGGCATCCTGCTCATCTCTCGCACTCTCCACCCCACCATCGGAGGTTGCGCTTTCAGTTGCAATGCCCTCAAAAGTCTGGAACACTCTTCCTTAAACCCTCCACCTTGCCCGTTCTCTCCCCCTATTCGAGTTCCCCCTGAAATCCTTGCTCTCCGACCGTGTTTATGGCCACCATTACTTCTACTTTTTTTTTCCATCTCTCAAACCACTCTGCTATGCCTCCCAAGAATTCAATCCACGACTGTTTGTGGGACACTGCTGTTTGCAATTGGCTGCCATGTTTTGCCCACAAATATACAGTCAATTCACTTTACAATAAATTCTTTGAGATGTTGATAAGATGTGAAAAGCGCTATATCAAATGTAAGGATTATTATTCTTTGTTACTCTTCAAAACATTTTGATAAGATTGGTCAATCATGACCTTCCTTTCATAACTCTATACTAGTTGGTTTTAATGATACCTTCACAGACATTTAACTTCTTACACTTTATTATAGACTTTAAAACCATGTCCGGCACAGAGATTAGGCTGACTGGCCTGTAGTTTCCTGGATTAGCTCTATCTCCATTTAAAAAAAATGCCTATTATATTTGCCATCAACCAGTGTCTGGCTTTTCTCTCTCTATTGAGTTCTCAAATATATGCACTACTGCCTCACCTATCTCCTTCCAAGTTTCTTTAAGGATCCTTGGATGCTGCCCATCTGGAACTTGTGCTTTCTCCTCTTTATATTTGTCTAATTTATCTAGAACCTGTACTGTATCTCCTTCCTCCCTACCTGCATTATTGTGATTTGATTCCTTACAACCTCCATCATTTCCATATTTGTCAGTCCCCTTTGTGAAAATTGAGGCAAAGTACTCATTTAATATTGCAGCTCATTCTTTATCTCCTGTGGCATTCTTCTATTTTCCCCTTATAATGGAACTAGCCTTTCCGTAACATTTTTTTTTAGAACAAATGTGCCTTTTGAAACATTTACAGAATTCTGATCAATATGTATGATTTTAAGATTTACAGACATGTAGATAAGAGACTGAGAATGAATTAAATAATTAAATTCCACCTCTTCTGCTGACCTCTAACTCCCCTGAAGACAAATCTATAAATAAAAAGACTTCTGTTACAAAACTTCTTGAAATTGGGATATTTATACAAGGATTTAGGTAAAACCAAGCTGAGCATATTGCTGTCATCAATTAAAAAAAAACATTTAATCTTAGCAGTAATGTGTATTAAGGTGGAAACTAGCCAATAGGTTTGTGTAAATTGATGTTAGTTAACACAAATTGCAATTTGGACCACATTTTTACTAACTGTCTATCCTTGTATCTATCTAGTCATCTAGTCATGTGTCCATCTCTTTCTTTGTACTCTATACCCACATATGTGGGTATATAACTTCAGTGTAGTTGATTTTTGTTTTGATATTTAGCATTTTGAATGTCCAGTTTGAACTATTATCACCTGTAACAATATTCCTATGAGCAGGCTGGGTAGTATTATTCTGTCAATGTTTCTCACCATGTAACGTGCCTACTGTGAGGCATGAAAGATTTGCTACATTAACAAAATCTTTCCAGTGATAGTGGTTGAAATGTGTCTGATTTTCTTTGCATATACTATATATTGCTGAATACGAGGCTCTATTTTTACCTTGAATGCTCCTGTATTATTCAGTCCTGTGTTTGCTCAAAAAACTATTTCCCAAGGAAGAGTAATGATCTACCAACAAAAGAGGTTGCAACTCCAGATGCCTACCCTACCAAGCTTCTGAATTATTCTGTTGAAGTTACATTTTCATCTTCAACTGAGGTCTTGGTTTCTGCAGTATTGGTACCCTCTGAACCTGCTGAAAATTATTTAGAGAAGGTGGCCTGTAATAGTTGTGTCTCTCAGGTCCCTAAATGGCCTCCAAGACTGTCTTTCAGTTGAGACATTACAACAAGCTCCCGTCTGCCTGGTGAGAAGGATGTTAAAGATCGCATAGCACTGCTCAACAAAAGACAGGAGTTTTTTTCGGTGTCCTGGCCAACAATCCTCCAGATAAAAATTGCCTTGGCTGTTTGTGGAACATTGCTATGCGCAAATTTTCTGCTGGTTTGTCTACAAATTATACAGTAACTGCAGTGAAATCCTGTGAATTGCTTTGCGTCATCAGATGCAAGAATAATTATTTCTCTTCCTCTCCTCCCATTTCAATGGCTCAACAATGTGCCTCACAAATGCTGTCTGGTGCCAATAGTCTTGCTAATCTGGTTGCAGAAGGAAATCTTACAATGAGACAGAACAAAAAAAAATTCCTTATTATTCAGGTAAGATGACAGGTTGGTTCGCCATAGTGCTAGCAAAGGCATTGTCTTGCCCTCACGCCAGGTCTGGCCAAGATCCACTGGCTCCCCATCACCGAATGGAATAACTTCAAAATCCTCACACTCTTGTTCAAATTCCCTGGCACCTCCCTACCTTTCCAACCTCCTCACTCCCCAAACCACCAACAGCCTCCTCTCGACTGGCACTGGCTTCCTGGTCGTCCCTCACACCCTCCGCCCCACCATTGGAGGTCACGCTTTCAGCCACTATGGCCCCAAACTCTGGAACTCTCTCACTCAATCCCTCCACCTTGCCGTCTCTCTCCCCTTTAAGTTCCACCAGAAAACCTTCCTCTTCAACAGTGGTTATGGTTACCTCCCACCAACTGCCACCCCCACCCAAGCTCCGAGTCAGCCTCCACCATTTGTTAAGTGCTCTGAGACACCACCCAGCATGGAGTGTGCTATATAAGCACAAATTGTTGTTGCTGTTGTTGCATTAATATGCAACAACAGCAATAAAAGCGAGACTCCCAACATTTGTTGCGTGTATAATTTGCACTTAAATAACACTCACTGGTTTGACAGTAGAGTTGCCTCAAATACACATTGTTCTCGTTGCAATTTATACAGTGTCAGCCTGCACTCCCATTATGTTCCACTTTATGTCATGAAACAAAGGAATTTCAGGTGTTTTAAAAAATTCTACACACAAAAATGTTTACCAGAGAACACATTAAGCAACTGTAAACTTTCTCCTGACATATAAACATGACAACTACAGCTTTGTTTAGAGTTCATTTGTTCAGAATACAGATCTACCCATGGCTACAATTTGCAGGAGAGTTGTATAGCACTGACAGTTTATCTCAAAACCAATAAATTCTGGTGCCTATTCATCCAAACCTATTTAATGAGTGCTCCATTAGCTTAATACACTCTTTAAACTAGAATTTCAAAGCACCTTCTACCTTTATTTCAGGCCTGTGCATTATAGCTAAATGGGGACTAATTTGTAGTATATTTTTAATGAAATTCCTTAATAAAGAATTCCTTAATGGAGATTCCTAATCAAATTCTTGACAGGAATGATGCTGAGGAAGTAGGTTGCACGAGGCTGGTATTCACCCAGGTTGCTTGTGACATGCTTCTGGTTAACGAAAGAAATCCTCATTCATGCAGCTCAAATTTCTTGTGAAGAAATCTCACGAAGCAATACCGCAATTTAGACCTGTAACAATTTTTAAGTGCTAACAAACCAGTATATCCCCCACAAAATATACAGTCAATTTACTTTACAGTATATTCTGTGAAGCGCTTTGAGACATGTCGAAGACATATGCTATATCAAATGCAAGAATTATTATTATCATGTGCGCATCCTTTATTGAAAATCTAGTGGGATGCAACTGAATAGGACACATCATATGATTGGATCCACTTTAATTCCTTGCCTGTGCTCTTCACCTTTTGCAGTCTGTTGGATTGAGGCACTAGAATGAACCCACTAGTTTTGTTGCTGCTTATCCTACAACAATCTGTGAATCAGAGAATGATCCCCTCCAACATCTCAGCTGATACTGTTTAAACTGGTAAATTATTAAATCATCTAAAACAATAAATAAATAAAATATGAAGACTTTAAGTGCCCATCGGACTTTTTTTGTTGCTTGTATAATTTAAATGACATTCTCATTTTTTCTACTTGTCCAGAGGTGGACGAATGATCTCTGGAAAAGCGTGTTGCCATCTGACTACAGTGTGGACATTTCAAATGCATGGCCCTATCTCTGTGCTGCAAGCGATGTTTCTTGTGGAGAGATGGTGGGGGGTAGTCTCATTACAATGATGGATGTCATTCCCTGCCTCAAATGAGTTGACAAAGCCAGTTTGATTGCTATGCGAATACGAATGGTATTGACTGCTTCACATAGCTATCAATGATGTCTTCTTCACTTGTGCAGCAAACCATAAAATACCTCTGTGCAAATGTCACTATCCGCTAGTTACTGTGCAACAGATTACTGGAAACCATCTTACAAAACATATATATATATATACACACACACAGAGACATCCATTGGTTAACAAATAATTTTTCTATCATATTGAACTTTTTTGCTTTGTGTTTAAGACTTACAAGTGTTGGCAATTACTTTGAGGGTCAAGCAACACAGGTGCTTTAAATGCAGCTTCATACATTATGCCAGAGGTTTAAAAGCTGATCTTTCTTGCAGGTAATTCTTATTTCCACTTGTCGAAAGGTGAACAAGTAGCCTCTAGAAATGTGTGTTCACATGGGGCAAGGACAAGTTACGGTACAGATTAGCCATGATCTTACAGAATAGCAGAACAGGCTCGAGGGGCTGAATAGCCTACTCCTGTTTCTATATTTCTATGGCTATTTGCAGGACATGGTTGTCCAAATTGGCTGCTGACCCACAAATTCAGTCACTTCATATTAAAACTCTTTGGAACATTGTGAGCTGTCTTGATGACTTGATAAAATGCTATATCAAATGCAAGGATTATTTAGTTAATTACTTTCTCTTCAATTATCCTCCAGATCATACAAAACTCTGCAGCTTGTGTCCTCTCCCGCACTAGGCTCCTCGACCCCATCACTCCCACCCTCGCCTGGCTCCATTGGCACCCATCCCCCAAAGGATCAAATTCAAGACCCTCATCCTCACTTTCAAGGTCATCTACGGCCTTGCCCATTCCTATCTGCTGACTCCCTACCAACATGCCTGTCCCCTCTGGTCTTCTCCATGTCTCCTGTCCAACCTGCCCTACCAACTGTGGCTTTCAGCCACACTGCCCCCACACTCTGGAACTCCATCCCACAGTTCCTTTGCCTCACTTCCTCCCTTGCTTCCCTCAAGGCCAGTTTCAAGACCCTCCTTTTCGATCATGCCTTCTGCCGCCTCCTACCTCTCCCTCCCCTCTTCCCTGCCCTGCCCCTTCTCCATGCTCCGGTCCCGACCCCTGACTGTTCAGTGCCTTGGGACGTCCTCCTGACATGAAAGGTGCTCTATCAATGTAATATTTTTGTTGTTGTTCAATGAATTCCAACAACTTTATGGATATGCAACCAGGATGAAAACTGACGAAACTCCAAATCAGTTCTGACAGGCAACCCTTGAATGAACATGTGACCATCTGAATCAAATATCAATATAACAGAGTCATTACTCTAATTATTTTCTTTCGTTTTAATATTCTTACCTTAAACCCATCCATTTATTTATTGATATAATGCCAGTAGCATAATTTCACTTTATTTAATGAGCATTATGATTAGAGATATGAATGCCCCTGATTAACACAGCATTTCTCATGTCATTGACTGACCATGATTCAACTTGACTTTTTACTGTATTGAAGGTCAGACTGGCTCTGGCACTAATATTACCTCAGGCCTTTTAATATAATAAAACTAATTTCTGTTGGTTCTTTAGTTAGTCTTTTTTATTATTAATAATAATCATCCTTGCATTTGGTATAGCATTTTTACAAGTCATCAAGCCATCTCCAATTATTTCACAAGGTGACGATGCGTTTCCTGGCAAATAAAGCAGCCAATATGCAAATGTATCACAAATAAGGGAATGAAATGAGTGACCAAATTTATCTGAGGGAAAGTTAACTAGGATACCGGGAGAAACTCCCTTCTCTTTTCAAAAAGTGCAGTGAAATCTTTAGTGTCCACTTTAAGAAGCACATGGGACCTTGGTTCAATGCCTCAACTAAAGGATGGAACCTCCAACAATGTAGTATTTCCCCAACATTAGACTGAAATGTCAGCCCAAACTGTGAGCTCAACATCCCCATGTGAAATACATTCATTCAATTATAGGATTCCCCCTTCCTTGCAAATGACTATAATTCCACTATAAGCAAGGGGCAAACAGGAACTGAATTGTGGATATGGGCAATATGCAGGAATACAAGCACTTTGATACATCTCAAAGATATAAGGAGTTATATCAAATGCGAGGATTATTACTATTACATTTCCATCTTTAAATAATGGTTGAAGAAAGGAGCTTTAAAGTATGAGTGTTACATCTGTTTAGGTCCATTTGGCAAACATTTTCATGTGAGTTTCCCTCACACATATCCACAAATATTTACAGAAGGGATGTAAAATTCTGTGTGTGACAATCTAATTGAAGACTTCTGCTGCTGAAATTAATTCTATTGATGTGAAACCAAGAGTGCCATAAATGACTAGTCATTACTCATATAATTTCTGAAGCATCAACATGACTTTACAGTAAAACAGATTGTGCAATAAAAATATCCATTAAACAATATCAAAACTTGTGAAGAAGTTAGCAATAACAACAACAACTTGCCTTTATATAGCATCCTTCATCCAGGTAGCAATTCAAAGTACATAGGCAGATGAACAGGAAATGTGAGCAGGGATGAGAGGGGCAGGAATTGAGAGCTCAAGTGATAAGTAACAGAACCTACATTAATTATCTTACTATCTACTCTTTGATAAACCCTGAATTGTGAAGGAATATGAGATCGGTATGATTTCTTGGAATTCCTGATTTAGGTGTAGGAAAAAGATAATAATAAAAGTAATAATCCTTGCATTTGATATAATAATAATAATAATCCTTGCATTTTGATATAGCGCTTTTCACGTCTTCTATACATCTCAAAGTGCTTGATAGAATACACTGTAAAGTGAATTGACTGTAAAGTGAAACCCTCATCCACTTCTTCATTACATCCCAGCTCGACTACGCAAATACCCTGCTGGACGGCCTTCCCAATTCCTCCCTCCACAGGCTGCAGATAATCCAGAACTCTGCGGCCCGTATCCTCTACCGTTCCAAACTCCGTGACCCCATCTCCCCCATCCTCGCCCGACTCCATTGGCTCCTCATCATCCAGAAGATTCAATTCAAGATCCTGGTCCTCACATTTAAAGCCCTCCACAACCTCGCCCCACCTGAAATCCGTGACCTCCTATCCCCTTACCAACCTGCCCACCCCCTCCACTCAGCAGGCTCTGACCTGCTCCACGTCCCCTGACCCACCTGCCCCACAGTCCCTCCATCCCGCAGTCCCTTAGCCTCGCCCCCTCCCTGGCCTCCTTCAAGTCTTGCCTGATGGACTCATCGGCAACTCCTGATTCCCCCCCCCCGTCCCCAGCTCAGGTCTGAAGCAGTAACTGTCCAGCACCTTGGGACATCCTCCTGACTTGAAAGGCGCTATATAAGTGTAATTTTGTTGTTGTTGTAACAGGGGAAAGGCAACATTGAGCAAGGCTGTCATTTGGTGGTGGCCCAATCTTCTCCTGAGAGCTCACTTGACTGGCCTCTGGAATCGGGGATAGATATATTCCCCTGGTATATGTTTTGGCATCAAATTCAAGTTTCTATGGATTTTTCAGATTTCTTATCTTCCGTCGAAACGCCAAAGTGACCAGCAGCAGAAGTAATGTGCAGACGTGCACAGTGAGAGAAGTGGGTTCAGGCTTCTCCAAGGAGTGAACTTAACATGTACCTGGACCTTTGTTCAGGTACATAATAATGTACCTGATAATAATTGTTGCATTTCATGCTCCACTCAGGCCACAGAAACTCTCATTCATGCCTTCATTATTGTAATTTTCTTTAATCCACAATACACAATATTGATTCAATGCAATCTTTATTGCTACTTTACAATCCAGCTTCCTTCCAATACCCTCTTTCTCTCTCTCTCTCTCTCTCCCTCTAACTCTCTCTCTGGTCATTATTCCCCAGAATCCTTATGTACCTGTCCTATACTTAATTACCACTTATGTTGTTAAAGTTAATATGTAACAATTATGTCCATGCTCAACTATGCCAACCCCCTGCTTGGCAGCCTCCTCAATTCCTCCCTCCGTAAGCTGTAGATCATCCAGAACTCAACAGTCAATTCCATCTCCTGCACCAGACTCCACGAACCTATCACCCCTAGCCTCGCCCAACTCCACTGGCTTTCCATCACCCAGAGGATTCAATTCAAGATCCTGGTCCACACCTTCCAAGTACAACCATGACCTTGCCCCCATACCGCTGTGACCTCTTAACCCCCTACCAACCTGTCCATTCCCTCCACTCAGCAGATTGCAGCCTGCTCCATGTTGTTGGGATTTCTGATCTTGAGGTTCAAAATATGACCCACTAATCCAATTACGGTGTAATAGAGATTTATTAATTAAAGTATACATACAATTCCATGCTATCTCAGTACCAACATAAACATGATCCTTCGTGCATCCCTCACTTGATGCGCGTCCCTCATTTGATGAGCTGGAGTCCTACTTTCCTGCATAATTTCTCCTCATACTTTTTGATCCATTGTTTAAACGTCTCCCTTGAGTGGGCCTCTTTTACTCAGTCCATAATTCTATACCTGTAAAATCCCCCCGATTTTACATTGGTTACAGTAAATTCCTTAATTTAGCAGACCTCGCCGGATCCACATTTCAGTTGGAACCATGAACCTTATTTTCTTTTATAGCTCATGCACAAAGGATGCGTCAAAGGATTCAATATTATCGATTATTACTAAAAACCTTTTTACAACACGGCATAATCCTACATGTTCAGTTTGTCGGACATTTTTCTCTCTTTCTCATTTACCAATGAAAATACACTCCATTACATGTCAGGTCCCTTCGTGGTCGCCAATTTGTTGGAATTTCCGATCCCGAGGTTCGAAATATGACCCGACAATCCAAATATGGTGTAATAGAGATTTATTAATCAAAGTAACACATACAAAACTAGTAAAATAATAATGCCACTACAAATAACAAAACTATACTACCGGTTTTGGAACAGTCAGTTACAATAGCTTCAGTGCATCATCTCTCATGCTCCATTTAGCCAATTCACTGAGCGTAAGACCAGGCATTTGCTTCTGTAACTGGCTGTTCTCTGCCTACAAAACAGAACAACTGGAACCATACTACCCGTTCTAGACAACAGCGGTAGGCTGGAGATCTTGGGTTCCACCTTGAGATATTCCCCAACTGTTGTGAAGAGCCACTCTTTCCCTCCTATCTTTATACTTATCCACCAGCCTAGCTTATCTTGACTAGCAGAGTGGTTCTCAAACTGTTTTCTCAAAATATCTTATTATAAAACACCTTCCCATCTACCAAGGCCTGTTTTGTCTGCCTCCTCGCTTACCTTGTGATTTCTCACCCTTGGGAAGACAAAGAGTAGCTATATTGATGACTTTAACTGAACATGTTTACTGTTCTCTGTCTCATGATCCACCCACCCGACCATCGGCGGGCGAGCCTTCACCCACGCTGCCCCCAACCTTTGGAATTCCAACCCACAATCCTCTGCCTTACCCCCACCCTAGCCTCCTTCCTTCAAGTCCCGCCTCAAGACCCTCTTCTTCAATCGTGCCATCGATCACCCACCTTCCCAAACTTCTGTCCACTCTCCCCGATCCCTACTCCAACTTGGATCTGAAACAGTGACCGTTCAGCACTTTGGGACATCCTCCTGATGTGAAAGGAGCTACACAAATATAATTAATCACGTTATAAATAATCAAGTAACCGCTGGAACTTTGTTCACTCAATCATAATTGTTGCACTTGATATACTACCTCACCGCCCAGGCCGCGGAAACTCTCATTCATGCCTTTATTATTATTTTTTAAAGGAATTATTATCCCCAGAAAAGCAATCTGCCAATCAACAGGTTTCCTACTTACTGCTAGGTAAATAGGGGTGTACATTTTGCTCTGCCGGGAATTAAACCCAGGTTTCTCACCTTGGAGGCCAATGCTCTAACCACTGAGCTACAGGACTCTGTATCCAATAATACAATTAAGGAGGAGCACAATTAGGCCATTCGACCCCCTCGAGCCTCAATTAAATTGTTGCACTTGAGATATTACATCAACAAAACATCTCAAAACACTTCACAGAATTTATTGTAAAGTGTAGTGACTTTATATTTGTAGGTTAACACAGCAGCCAATTTGCACACAACAGCTGGCATTTATATAGCGCCTCGCAAGCAGGGTTTTGTCCCAGAGCACTTAATGTCACAGAGCAACGTCTTGTAAACAACATCAAGTGAATGACTAATTTTATTTGTGGGATCGTTGGCCAGGACACCAGAAGAAACTCCCTTCTTTTTTCAAGTAGCCATGGGGTTGTTAACATTCACCTGAACAGGCAGACATGACTTCAGTTTAACATTTCATCTACTGGCCAGCAGATCCAACACTGATGCACACCCCCAGCACAACATTGCACTGTCAGTCGAGATCAGTGCAGAGTTCCAAAATTGCTCTCAAACCCATAACCTTCTGACTTGTAGTCAAGAGTGCTATCAACTGATGTTGACTGACACATGAGTCAACTGGAAGACACTTGTCTCTGTGCAAAGTAAATTAGTCTAATAAACTGGCAGAACAAGCTCAATTATGCTAAAGTCAGCCTCCTCCTGATAATATGCTTCCATTTCTTTGTCCACATATACATGTTGTGTTACAAATCCAATATAAATGTTTGCAAACCAATCGAATTAAACAGCTGGATAGAAAATGACAGTAATATACAAAAAGTCCCAAGTAACAACAACAACAAGCGCAAAATTTCATTTATAGAGCTCTTTTCATGTCGGGCTAAATCAAATAAGCTTGTTTTTCTGCTTTACTAGAGGTCAGAAATTATTTTGTTTATATGGAGCAAATGATTATATCTTTTGGTGGTAATTATCATTGGTGATAATTATCACATCTTAGAGAATTCTGTCTTGTCATGTCTGCTGAAATCCCTCATTCATGGCTTTGTTATCTCCCGACTCAACTTCTCGAATGGATTCCTCAACGAGCTTCCTAGCTCCACCATCCACAAGCTACACCTCATCCAAGTCTTTGCCACTTGCATCCATAACCAAAACAAAATCTGTAGGACTGTCATCTCAGACCTTGCCCAGATCCACTTGCTCCCTTATTGCCAACACTTTGATTTTGAGATCCTCACCCTCACCGATAAATACCTTCATGCCCTAGTAATGTACCTTACTATCCTCTGGGTTATTCTCCTACCCACTCATCTCCACATCCAGTTTCCTCAGCAAACTCAGGCCCATTGAGGTCTCCACAGGCCCACCACAATGGTGGCTGAACCTTCAGCAACTGCAGTATATCCCTAATTTCCCTCTACTCCCAAATCTATCTCCGCCTCATCTATCTCTTTAAATCACATATAAATCTCACACTTCCAAGATTTTTGAGAAGCTTTGTATGCATTAAAGGATTTCCACAATTCAAATGAACAGGCTGTATAGAACTTTTGAAATCTAACTATTTTTGTAGCACTCACCTTTTTACTTTGCAAAAGGTTATAGGATTTAAGAAATATGTTAATATTTACATTGTTGCTGGCTACACTCTTGTCTCTTTCAGAAGATGTAGGTACTGTATCATAATCTGCCCCAAGCTTTTGACAACTAAATCAAATAGGTTTAGGTATAGACAAGGCAATTAAATCAAGCAAATTAAAAGATTTCAAAGGATCCTGGAATAATTCTTACAAACAGAAAGTCAGGAGCTGGTTATGGTACAAGAATATTGAATAATCCAAATAGTTTCAGATCGTGTAATGATAAGATGAAACCAAACAACACTAATAATATTTGCATTTGATTTAACCCTTATGTGGAGCTCAGTGGGTAGAGCACTCGCCCTACAAGCAAGAGACTTGGGTTAAATTCCAGGCAGGGCGAAGCGTTGTGCATTTTCCTTACTCCACATGCCTAATAATAATCCCTAAAAAAAACAAAATTGGTCATTTTTAATCCCTGACTGTTTGTGGGACACTGCTGTGCACAATTGGCTGCCACATGTTGCCCACAAATAAGCAATCAATTCACTTTACTTTATATTCTGTGAAGCGCGTTGAGATAATTAGAAGGTGTGAAAAGCGCAATATCAAATGCAAGGATTATTATTATTATTATTATTATTATCATGTGTGTCTCAAAGCACTTCACAGAATGTATTGTAAAGTGAAACGTAGCAGACAATTGCACAAAGCTGTGACCCACAAACAGTCGTAGATTGAGTCACCATTTTTTGGAGGGATTATTGCCCCTAGAAAACAAGCCACCAATCGACTAATAACCAGTTTCTTAGTTATTGCTAGCTAAACAAAGGCTTGTGGAAACTTACCTAAGGTTTTGACCTCATGCAGTTTGGAAGTAACTGATATTTCATGCAAAAGTTGACCATAGACCAACAAATAGACCTATGTTTGCCAACGTATACACAGTCACTACATATGATAGCACTTACTTCCCTGTAAAAGTCCTTTGAGATGTTTCAATGTTGAAAGGGCTATAACACATGCAAGGATTAATATTAGTGGAAGAATGATAGAAGCAGACTTTCTTTTAATTTAAAATGTTCCATTAAAATGAAATGTGTATGGGCACGATTTAAATTGATACTTTGATTCATCAGCAACAATGCAAGTTCCAAATAAAGCACAACTAATGAACAAGATGATAAACCTTCATGTGATTGATTGACTAAAACAGTGTTTACATCGTGGTTCACGTCTGCATTTAGACTTTGAAGCATTGCCATTGCAATCATACGAGTATGTTTAAAATACATTATCTCTTTATACATCTCATTACAAGGATGGAACAAGCTCGCTATTTTTAGCATCAGCATATGACAGATATGATTCAGCGGTCAATCACTATCTCATCATAAATTTATGGAGAATAACAAAACAGCTATAAAAAAAAAGCTTTACAAACATGGCATGGAAAATTTACGTACATTATTGAACAGTGCATTATTCAGTACACTGAAGATTACTCTGCTCCCTTTCCTTAAATCTAAATATTGATATAGGTTGTGGGTTCAAGCTTCAGGTCGGGTCTTTGACTCCAATAGACAAAGCTGAAAACCAATGCAGTGTGCTGGGGGTGTGCTGAATTGTTGGAGGTGGTGTCCTTTGGTTGAGCAGTTAAACTAAACTCCGTCTCTCTGTTTATAGGTGGACATTGAAGATCCCATACCAGTACTGGGAAAGATATGGGAGTTTATTTTGGTGTCCTGGCCAAAAATCCCCCGAACAAAATTGGTCCTTCACATCAGGACTGTTTGTGGGACATTACTATGCTTAAATTGGCTGTCACAGACTACAAAATACTGTCTCTACACTTTGTAATAAATACCCTGGGACCTTCTGATTATGTGCTAAGGTGCTATATCAAACTCAAATACAATTATTATATTCCTGGAGGTGGTAACATGTTCCTATTATGTGTATTCCATAGGTATTATATTCCTGTAATTTGAATTTACATTAATGTTGTCAAACAGCTAACATGTTCAATGGTTTTTAATCTTTAACAACAACAACTTTGATTTATATAGCGTCCTCCACACCAGACGGTGTCTCAGAGCGCTTCACAATAGCGGATCCCGGAACCGAGCCAGGGGAGGTGGTAGAAAGGTGACAAAAGGCACAGTCGAACAGAAAGGTCTTCAGCTGGGACCTGAAACTGAGAAAAGAGAGGGCAAGATGAAGGGAGTGAGGGAGGGAATTCCAGAGCCTTGGGGCATAGTGGCTGAAGGCCTGGCCGCCGAGCGTGGAGCAGAGGATTCGGGGGACATGGAGGAGGCCAGACCTGGTGGAGCGAAGGCAGCGGGTGCTGGCTTGGGGAGAGAAGAGATCAGAGAGGTAGGGGGGTGCAGAGGAGTGGAGGGACTTGAAAACAAGGGTGAGGATCTTGAAGTCGATCCTCTCAGGGACAGGGAGCCAGTGAAGTCTGGCAAGGACTGGGGTAATGGGGGAGTGAAGCTTGGTGCGGGTGAGTGTGCGGGCGGCAGAGTTTTGAATGAGCTGGATTTTGTGGATTGTGGTGGCGGGGAGACCGGCGAAGAGGGCATTTGAATAGTCCAGCCGTGAGGTGACGAAGGTGTGGACCAGGGTTTCAGCGGCTTTTGGGGTGAGGTATTGCTGGAGACGAGCAATCCTTCGGAGGTGGAAGAAGGCGGTGCTGGTGAGGGACCGGATGTGGGGGAGGAAGGACAGTTGGGGGTTGAATCTGACGCCTAGGTTGCGCACAGATTCGGAGAGTTTCAAGGAGAGACCAGAAAGATAGAGGAGGTGAGAGCCATGTGAATGGAGAAGTTGACGAGAGCCAAAGAGTATGGCCTCTGTCTTGTCAGCATTCAGCTGCAAGAAATTTGTGCTCATCCAGCTCCTGATGTTTGACAGGCAGGCTGACAGAACATCAGGGGACTGGGGGTCGCAAAGTGAAGTGGAGAAATAGAGTTGGGTGTCACCCACATACATGTGGAAGTGTGTCCCATGTCTGCGGATGACATCCCCAAGAGGGAGCATATAGATGAGGAAGAGGAGGGGGCCAAGGATGGCTCAAGCAGGGTACAAAAAGTTAGTGAATATTTGGGATATAGTAATCACCATATCATTACAATTGAAATTGCTATGGAAAAAGCATATATTTGAAGTATTAATAAATAGATGAAAATAGGAAATAAATAATAGCCCTGAAGTGAAAAATATGTTGAATCATGGAATCATAGAATCCAACAGTACAGAAAGCGGCCATTTGCCTCATCATGCCTGGAAAGTGGAAATGCTTGTGAAATCTACAATAAACACTCCCAGCACTGCACTGCAGTGCCATCCCCAATTATATGGGTGCTTGACCTAAATCTTCTGAATCAGAGGCAAGATTACTGCCATCTGACACATGATACTCAATATATGTCTCAAGTGCCTATGTTACTTTTGAACTGTCAACTTGTAAGGATTTTATAATGAATATATTAGATACGATCTGAAAGTATAATTATGAAAGACTTTTTATCAATCTGAATATCCATTTAGAATGTAACCTACTCATAATCCTTTACTAATGACAAGCTCAGCAGGGGTTAAACAACAACAAAATTACATTTGTATAGCGCCTTTCATGTCAGGAGGACGTCCCAAGGTGCTGGACAGATACTGCTTCAGACCCGAGCTGAGGAAGATGGGGTGGGAGGGAAGGGGAGGATTAGGAATTGCCAATGGGTCCATCGAAGAGGAAAGACTTGAAGGAGGCCAGGGAGGGGGTGAGGCGGAGGGACTGGAGAATGGAGTTCCAGAGGTTGGGGGCAGAGTGGCTGAAGGCTTGTCCACCAATGGTGGGAGCGGGTGGGTCGGGGGACGTGGAGCTGGCCAGAAGCTACTGAACGGAGGGGATGGGCAGATTGGTAAGGGGATAGGAGGTCACGGATGTAGGGTGGTGGGAGGTTGTGGAGGGCTTTAAATATGAGGACCAGGATTTTGAATTGGATCCTCTGGATGATGGGGAGCCAATGGAGTCGGGTAAGGATGGGGGTGATGGGGTCACAGAGTTTTGAATGGTAGAGGACACCGGCTGCAGAGTTCTGGATTATCTGCAGCTTGTGGAGGTAGGAATTGGGAAGGCCAACCAGCAAAGCATTTGCATAGTCGAGCCGGGATGTAATGAAGGTGTGGATGAGGGTTTCAGCAGCTTTAGCGGTGAGGTAATGGCAGCCAGGAAATGTTAAAAGTAGCTTTGCTGGGCCGGTTGCTGGACCGGTTGAGGTCAGCTTCTAATTATATTTCATATTTTCCTGGGAAGATGTTCACTGCTCTGAGATAATGAGTAATTGGGTCCTTGAGCATAGATGTACGAACAATGGACCACAGAAAGAAAAGGCTACAGTCTCAGACACCTGCTTATCTCAAGACTGGAAAAAAAGGAGGCTGTCCAAAAGTGTGTCCAACACTCTCGCTCCGCAAAGCAGCTTGAGGAGGGTGGGGGTTCACTTCATTGTCTTCTAGAGTAAAAACTACGGACAAAGAAACCATCTTGTAAAAGATGAAGCAAGTGAAAGATCATCTACCAACTGGATACAGAGACGTCGATTTGGGAAGAGAGTTAGAAGAGACGGGGAGTTGGAACTTGGAGTTGGGAACCATATTCCAGCTTCTAAAGAAGGAAAATCAAGACTAAGAGTTAGACGACTATCAACAACTTTATCGACCCTCTCAAACTAAGCAACAGTACCACAGTACCTGGATATCGATTTGCTGGTTGAACGGGTAGCTGTGCAGGGGTATCTCAATACCTTTTGGTGGACATTAAATTGGATATTACTCCTCCATCTCTTCTGCGACATTTGGTTTGGCCAACCTTAATCGTTGTAAACTGTATGTGGATACATAAGCATTATTCTGTTGTATTCTTTTAGCCTCCTATAACCATTACTAATTTGATTTAATAAAACTTGATTAATTGTACAAGATTTGAGTCAGTCTTTACTTCACTGCAGGGTCAAATTGGACATATTTTACAAGCTTCTTATTGCCAGCATAATTTCACTCCTGCACAGAGGTTCTTTCATGTTAAACAGTTCTTTTGCTGTTGCTATGCTCTGTGTAATTTATTCATTGCTTCAGCCATCTGATTATTTCCTTGATTTCCACATTACTCCTCCTGGCCCAGTTGATAGCATTTGTGCCTCTAAATCGGAGGTTGTGGGTTCAAGCCTCATGTCAATTCATGGAACTCATACAGTGCAGGCTGACAATAAATTGAATTGAAATTGAATCTTGCTTTTAATTTATCCAGATTATTTTTCCATAAAATACAAGCACAAGTTTAATAGATTGAGGGGAAGAAATTCCACAGGGCTCTAGATTTACTTTATGTTACATTTTAGAGCATGGCAACTTGTTAAATGGAGCTTTCATTTCAAATGCTCTTCTCGCTGGAAAATAACAAGAACAAATAGCATTTATCATATACAAGTTGACCTGGTGTATAAATCAACCTCAATTTTTCAGCTCAAAAACGCATGCATAGGCCTATACTCGCAATATAAATTGACCCCCCTCCCACCCACCCCCTCCCCCACCCACTCCCCCACCTCCACCCTCAAGGGCTTCAGCAGGCTATAGATGCTCAGTCCTTGAACATATTCAAGACTGAAATTTAAAGATTTCTTATGGACAAAGGGATTAGAGGATATGGGGATACGGCGCGTAGATGGAGTTAGATTAGAAGATCAGCCACAATCTTGTTGAATCGTGGTGCAGGCTCGAGGGGCCGAATGGCCTACTCCTGCTCCTAATTCTTATGTTCTTATGTTCACCTGGAATTTCATCTAAAATTTAGGGTTCACATTTTACACCTGGCGTATAAGTCAACCCCAATTTTTGGAAGATTTTTTAAAGCTTGAAAGGTCGACTTATACACCAAGATATACAGTATATAGTGCCTTTGCAAGGATGTCCCAAAGCGCTCGACAGCAAAGGGTTTGCACGTGAGCTGGGGGTTGATCACATGTCCCACCGTCGTCAGGTAGGTTCTCAGCCAGTCTGCTCCTACTCTCTCAAACTAAACTCTCCACCTCATCCCTCATCTTTTCCAAGGCATATCATAGAATTATACAGCACAGAAGGAGGCCATTCGGTCCATCATGTCTGTTCTAGCTCTTTGTAAAGAGCTGTCCAAATCAATCCCACTCCCCCGCGCTCTCCACATAGCTCTGCAAACCTGTCCTCCCGAAATAACTATCTACTTCACTCTTGAAAGTTGTCATAGAATCGGCTTCCCCCAACCTTTCAGGCAATTCATTCCAGATCCGAACAACTCCCTGCGTGAAAAAAATCTGAGTGACCAAATTAATATTCTTTTAAAGAGATTATTACCCCGGGAAAAGCAATCTGCCAATCGACTAACAAAATAGGTTCCTACTTACTGCTAGGTAAACAGAGGCATGTGGAGTAAAATTAGAATTAACTCAAATTACTTCCACTGTGATAGCAAAAAGGAGAGCCCAAAGGCATAATCTTATTATTTGGTAACAAGAAATAAAGAGTGTATGTCACAAGAAAGGCAATGTAGAATAATTCTCCCTTAACACCTGGTTATTAAAGGAATTGAACATGGGGAAGCAAATTCCACCTGGGACTAAATTTGCTCTTTTTATATAATGTTTTAGAGTGTCCAGAATTTGGCAAATTCTAAAACAACAAGTTGCATTTACATAGTGCTTTTCATATCAGGAGGACATCCCAAGTTGCTGTAAATTCAAAATGTAATTTTAATAACCAGTTATTTGTAATAAAAGTATTAATCCAGCTTCCAAAAAAAAACCCCAAATTAACATTTTTGTTGCTAATCTCTACAAATTGGCCTCTTTTGTGAAGTGCACATGTGTGGACGTCATGTGAGACATCAGGAATGACCTTGGCAAGATGCCCTTCACAGTCGAATAGACAGCCAAACCATCAGTGCCAACAATTGTAATGGGCAGCAAAGACTATTTTTCCCCTTAGCAATAGCGTCTTATTATTTATTCAAATGGCGTGACCAGTTTTGCTCCCTGCTCTCCTGATTGGATTGCATCAAGCTCACTATGACAAGTCACATGGAAAAATGTGTCATTAATTATTTTTCTGGTGGTGGGGGAGGAGGTTATGTGGATGACACACAAATCTACTTTGCCACCTCCAGTACCATCTCCTGGTCCGTCGATGTTCTATCAGCTTGTCTGGCAGACATAAAGCCAAGATGAGTGTAAATTTGCTGCAGCTGAATGTGGACAAGGTGAAAGCTATACTCTTTGGCCCCCATCAACATCTTCACTCCTGAAGATCGAAACTCCTCAACCTCCTTAGGCTCTCCCTCAGACTCACCAAACCAGTGATTAACCTAGTCGTCCGGTTTATTCCCCAGCCGTCATTCCTCCCCCACATTTGGTCGCTGACCAGGACCACCTTCTTCAACCTCATCCACATTGCCTGCCTCCGACTGTAGCTTCCCCCAAATGCAGCCCAAACTCTCATGTATGCGTATTTTACCTCCCACCTGGATTACTCAAACGCACTCCTTGCTGATCTGCCTAGCTTTACCAATCAAAAGAACCACCTCATTCACAACTCTGCTGCCCTCTTAGTTCAACAACAACTTGCATTTATATAGCACTCTCCACGCCCAGTGGCATCTGACAGCGCAGAGCACATACTGACCAGGACTAACTCTATACCCACATCTCACTGGTTCTGGCCAGGCTCCACTGGCACCCCATCACCAAACAAATTGAATTAAGATCCTCACGCTCATGTTCTCTCTCTGGCACCTCCTTACCTTTCCAACCTCCTCACTCCCCAATCCATCATCGAGAATCTCTGTTCAATTGGTACCAGCCTCCTACTTGTCCTTCGCATTCTCCACTCCACCATCGGAGGTTGCACTTTCAGCCAGTACACCCCAAAGCTTTGGAACACTCTCCCTCAATCCCTCTGCATTGCTGCTTCCCCCCACTTTCAAGTCTCACCTGAAAACGTTTCTCTTCGATGGTGTTTACATCTACCTAACCCCCTCCCCACTAGCATTATATGACTGTAAATTGTTATTGTTGTCATTAAAAAGGAAATCAGTTTGCTGTGAATTAAGTTTTGTCAAGGGAGATAGGTCTTACTTGATTGGAATGGCTTACTTGATTGGAATGCGCAGAGCTAAGCAACTGCTTTGTCAAGCTCCACATCTCCAACTGATGCAATCATTTTCAATCAGTAAGGATGTGAGAGGAGGATGGAGATTGTATTCTCACGCATTTTATGTACATCGAGATATCTGTCAGGAGTTCCTGGTACCTGCCATCTACCTTGTAAGAGATCAAAGCTGCACTTGTCAGATGTCAAATGACTAGCTAGTCACTATCCTCCTTTCTCCCTTCTCTTTTCAAAGAGTCATAGAATTTTTAAAATCCACGTGATCTCGTCCGAAGGACAGCACCTCTGACAATGCAGCGCTCCCTCAGCATTGCAGCCTACACTAGGAACTAGAAAGTATTGATGTGGGCAAGCCACTGAGAAAGCAAAAAACAAATGTGATTAATGCAACATGGGCCCAATATGGACATGGGCCCATAATGCACAAAATGTGAGGAAGATTCATATGAAATAGGTTAAACAGTGCTGTAGTTTCTATATACAGTATTATACAATATATACAATTATACCAGTGTAATTTTGTTGTTGTTATAAAGCATCCTCCCAATGTTAAAGGCACTCTACAAATGTAATTTTGCTGTTGTTGTATGTAAAGTTCTGGTTGATTGATGGGGAATCTTGGTTAAGTTCCTTTTAAGTAGTTAAGTTCAGTCCTGGGAAATTCCATAGGATAGATTGTTGATGGACATTTCCAACATCTGTACATGACATAATTGCAGTGCATGTGTTTTTAAATTGCGGATATAAATTTAGAATTACTTTCTTTCTATGACGGTTTTAGTTTGCCATCTGCTGCTATTTTCACTCATAAGCTGTAATCACGCTATCAGCATGTGACAGGAATTTGGCAAAAAAAACATTGGTAATCTTTCAGGTGAGTCCTTGACGAATGCAGGTTTTTGTGCCCAGTATGTGGGGAACACCTCCCGTCGACCAGGTGGCAATTCCTCCTCTCACAGAGACCAGGGCTGTCATATCTTACCTAATTTATTTTTCTCAGCAAGTGAATAAAGCTGGAATGGATATAAATCTCAGTATTAATGTGTAATAAAGGGTTGTCAGCCTGGCCGAGTTGGTAGCACTGTCACCTCCAAACAACAACAACTTGCACAATTTTCACCTTGGCGGCAGAAGGTTGCGAGTTCAAATCCCATGCCGCGACTTTGAGCTCATAAAGCCAGGCTGACACTAATAGTGCTGAGAAGGATGGCATTGCTGAAGCTGCTGTCCGACTGGGATGTTAAACCGTGGGCCTGTCTGCCTAATCAGATGGACATTAAAAATCCTTTGTCATTATTCGAAACAAGAGTATCTCCCATTGTCCTGGTCTACAATCTCCCAGATTTAAAAAAAAATGATGATTCACTTCATGTTTGTGAGACACTGATGTGTGCAAGGTGGCTGCTATGCTAGCCATCAAATACATTGTCACTAGAAAACCACGACTATTTGTGGGACACTGCTGTGCGCAATTGACTGCTGTGTTTCGCCCACAAAATATAGTCAGTTCACTTTACAGTAACTTCTGTGAAGCGATTCTCGACATAAATGCCGTGTGTAACAATTTGTGTTTACTGTAGATGAATAATTGAGAACTGAGATACAGGTATCCCTCCCCAACCGCGGGGGATACGTTCCTGGTTGGTAAAACCGCGGTTGAAAAATTCAGGGCCCTATGGGAAACATGGGGATAGACGGGAGTAAGTTTGGCTGCCAGGATCTGCAGCAATCCGCGAGGCTGTCTGACTGACTGATCTACACACAGACACAGAGAGAGAGAGAGAGAGAGAGAGAGAGAAATCATTGGAGAAGGTGGGTGACATGGAGGGTGGTGGTGGGGGTGTGCTGAAGGTGGTGTGGTGGGTGACACAGAGGGTGGTGGGGGGTGTGCAGAAGGTGGTATGGTGGGTGACATGGAGGGTGAGTGGGGGGGGTTGCAGAAGGTGGTGTGGTGGGTGACACTAAGGTTGGGGGAGTAAATTTGGGAGCATTGACTGCCAGGATCTGCAGCAATCCGCGAGGCTGTCTGACTGACTGATCTACACACAGACAGAAAGAGAGAGAGAGAGAGAGAGAGAGAAAGAGAGAGAGAGAGAGAGAGAGAAATCAACGGAAAAGGTGGTGTGATGACGGAAGCTTTCCTGATTGGCTCACTTCAGTGCCTCCACACCTCAGGCGCTGACAATATCAGTGTTCAAGGCTGCTCTCTCCACCTCTCAAAACCAATCAGGAATCTGGGCGTCTTGTTTGACCCCGAGCTATCCTTCCTTCCCGCACATCCGCTCCATGACTGGCACAGCTTTCCATCACCTCCGCAATATTGCCAGACTCCGCCACTACCTCACCCCCCACGCAGCCGAAACCCTCGTCCACGCCTTTATCACTTCCAGGCTCGACTACGGGAACTCTCTCCTTGTCAGCCTCCCCAGCTCCTCCCTTCACAGACTGCAGATCATTCAGAACTCTGCAGTTTGTGTACTCTGCCGTACCAAGCTTTGCGACCACATCACTCCCGTCCTCGCCCATCTCCACTGGCTCCCCGTCACCCAGAGGATCGAATTCAAGATCCTTGTGCTCACTTTCAAGGCCATCCGCCTATCTCTCTGACCTACTGTCTCCCTACCAGCCTGCCCGCACTCTCCGTTTAGCAGACTCAGACCTACTCCTCATCCACCGCCCTAACTGTCCAACCATCGGCGGCCGGGCTTTCAGCCTCTCTTCTCCCACACTGTGGAACTCCATCCCACAGACCCTCTGTCTTGCTTCCTCCCTTTCCTCCTTCAAGGCCGGTCTCAAGACCTTCCTCTTCAACCCCGTCTTCGGCTGCCCCACTAACTCTTTCCCCTCTCCGACTCTCCTTCCCCTTCCCCTTCCCTCAAATTGACCCTCCCTACCACACCCCACTCCCCCACCCCACCCCCCACCCCCCCACCCCCACCCCCGCTCGGGTCCCAACCAGACTGTTCAGCGCTTTGGGACGTCCTCCCGACGTGAAAGGCGTTATCTAAGTGCAATTTTGTTGTTGTTGTTGTTGTTGGGTGACACGGAGGGTGGGGGGGGGAGGGGTGGGAATGTGCAGAAAGTGGTGTGGTGGGTGACATGGGGATAGTGGGAGTAAGTTTGGGAGCATTGGTTGCCAGGATCTGCAGACACAGAGAGACACAGGCACACAGAGAGAGAGAGAGAGAGAAAACAACAGAGATTTACCTTAATCGTTAGAGAGAAGTGACATCTCGCTGGTTGATTGCGACATCGCAACTGGGTTCTAGGGCCAGACGCTAGCGCGAAGCTGGTTGATGCAACTGGGTCCTAGCACCAAACGCTAGTGTTAGTGTTAAAACCTGCTGGATAAGCAAGGGTTAAGCAATAACCATTGCGTGGTTAGAAAGGGTTTTCGTATTTAGCAAACTGTGGGTAAGTGAGTTTAACAGTTGACGAGGCCGCAGTTGGGGCAGGGTACCTGTACTATACTTCACATCTCTAATGAGGGGCAGTGATAAAACACAACGCCAAAAAAAGAAGCAACTTGCATTGATATAGCAACCTTCACATTGGATAACATTTCAGATGGCTTCATAACAATCGGGTCAGAAGCTTGGCAAGGTAGAATTGAAAGAGGGAGATGACAATAGGCGCAGTTGAAAAGGTAGGTTTTAAGGCAGGAGTTAAAGATGGAGAAGCAGGGGTGGGGGTGTAGCACATATCCAATATGAACTGACACATTGTATTACAACAAACTTGATATAGTTGGACCCTGTAGCCAACTGTCACCGTTGTGAACCACTGTTTCCAAGGACCAGATAAATTGCCTTGCTTCTTTCATCAAGTTTCACAGCTGCACCTTTGTCAGGAAGCTGAATGGAAACAAGAAGTTACTATTTTTTTCACCTGCAATTTAAATATTAAGGACCTCTCGTTGTAGCAGTCTATAAGTATTTTGAAATTTGCAGTGGCTATCAGACAATTGTTACTCGTGTTAATTTGCTTGAAACAGTTTATGTTTGACTCCAGATTGAGAAACCTTATCCCTCCGCAAATTGTTCTGAGACCCCTTTTTGGAATTAATTGGCCAACTGACACTTACCCAGTTAGGAGCTCATACTAAAATGTGATAGCATGCATCAGACGAGATGCTTACTTATCAGCATCTCTGCATCTGAAACACAATACGGAGAGTTACAATTACTGTCAGTCAGCTTCCAGTCACAGTTTTAAAGATCAAGCTGTTGGTTACCTGAACTGTTCCATGTCTCTGTGCTCTTCATTATTTATTTACAATGGCTCATTAAAATTCCAATGAGTACAGTAAGTACAAATTGTCATGCACGGCACTTATGACAAAGGATTGATTGTGTAAGTGTGATTTTAGGTGTTCTTGCGGAAACAGTTTCAGCTAAAAGAAGGATGAAAAAGCATAAAAAAGCATTTGCTCTTTCATTCATGGCTAAGATTAATTGCTACTAAAACTCCACTCCAGTTAGTCAGTAAAGGTGCATTTGTTTCTCCAGTACATAGCCCCTCATCTTAAAATATATCCTGTTAAATGCTCTGAGGCATCCTCCTGGCTTGAAAGCTACAACAAAATACAACAACAAAATTGCACTTATATAGCGCCTTTCACGTCAGGTGGACGTCCCAAAGGTGAAGGTACTATATCAAATGCAAGTTTTTTTTCATTTTTAGTCATTTCAGTAACTGTAGTGTGGGGTAAAAATTCATCCATTCTGCAAAAGGGCTCTAGCAAAGCTTGGCAAGGGCTGAGTTTTGGGGTGGGGTGTGGGCAGGGGTGGTGGGCGACTTTGGTATGGATGACTGAGTTTTGAATTAATTGGATTTTATGTATGGGGTAGCTGGGGAGTCTGGTAAGGAGGACATTAGAAAAATCAAGCCAGGAAGTGCCAAGTGTGTGGATAAAGATTTCAGCCACATCGGGTGTGAGATCTGGTTGGATGTGAGTGGGGGTGGAGGAAAACAGTCCTGTTCAGGTACTGATGTGGAGTTATAATCCTTGCATTTGATTTGATACAAATTGCATTTGACTTTTCACATCTTATCGACGTCCCAAAGCCCTTCACAGAATATACTGTAAAGTGAATTGACTGTATATTTGTGGGCAAAACATGGCAGCCAATTGCACACAGCAGTGTCCCACAAACAGTCGTGGATTGAATTGACCAATTTTATTATTGTGTTTTTTTTGGATGGATTATTATTAGACGTGTGGAGTAAGGAAACTTGCCCAAGGTTTCTCCCTGACCTGCCTGGATTCGAACACAGGTCTCCCCAGCTTGGTCTCCTCAGCTTGCAAGACAAGTGCTCTAACCACTAAGCCATAGAAGTTGGAAGGACAGGTGGAGATACAAATTTACATCTAGGTTGTGCACAGTTTCTGTGAGACTGACGAATAGGCCAAGGAGGTTAAGAAGTTTGAAAACTAGATGAGAAGAAGTTGATGGGAGCAAAGGCTTCTATATTGTCAACGATCAGCTGTAGAAAGTTGGCAATCATTCATGAGAAGCAAAAAGACAGCATCAGTGGACCTGGGGTCATGGCTGAAGGAGAAGTGTTAAGTGCTATCCACATGCATCTGGAAATTGACATCATGTCTGTGTGAAGATAGACCTCATGTCTGTGAGAAGTTAATCCATTTTCATAGACGTAATGTAAATAAGAAAATTTGTCGAGGACAAAAATTATATGCTGACCTTTTATGACCCGGGCTTCCTCTGCCTCCTTGTCAATCTCGACCTATCTGCCACCTTCGATACCGTGGACCACACAATCCTCTTCCACCGCCTCTCCTCCCACCACAACATTCAAGGTTCTGTCCTTGACTGGTTCAGGTTTTATCTTTCACACCGTCTCCACTTTGTCAACAGATTTTCCTCCAGCCCCACACTGTCTCATGCGGCTTTCCTCGGGGCTCTGTCCTTGGTCCCCTCCTCTTCACCCTCTACATGCTCCCATTCGGTGGCATCATCCGCAGACGTCGGGTAAATTTTCCGATGTATGTGGATGACACCCAAATCTATCTCTTCGCTTCCACCTTTAACTCCAGGACCACCAGCGTCCTGATGCCTGCCTATCTGTCTGACATAGTGCCCTGGATGAGGGAGAACTTTCTCCAGCTGAATGTCAGCAAGATTGAGGCCCTCCAGATTGGCTCACGTTAGGGTGCTGTGGTCTGCTCCATGTTTCCCGCCTGACCTGCCTTATCATCGGTGGCTGGGTTTTCAGCCCCTCTGGCCCGACACTCTGGAACTCCATCCCACAGTCCCTTTGCCTTGCTTCCTCCCTTGCTTCCTTCAAGGCCAGTCTCAAGACCCTCCTTTTCGATCGTGCCTTCTGCCAACGTCCCACCTCTCTCTCCCTCCCTCCCCTTACTCCTACCCTGCCACCCCCCACCCCCGTGCTCGGATCCTAATCTCTGACTGTTCAGCGCCTTGGGACGTGCTCCCAACATGAAAGGTGCTCTATAAATGTAATTTTGTTGTTGTTGAATTATATTCTGCACAATCTTAAATTAGAAGACAATTATTTTAAGGCTACGACCATGTGAAGTTGGGCCACAATTGTCCTGACACAGAGATACCCCCACCCACCCCATCCACCCACTGGGGCACCTGATTGCTTGGAATTCTATTTGATGACTTTCTGCTCAATATTAACTTCAAAAACTGATTTTAGATACAAACTAATGCTTCCCTCAGAGAAGTGAGATGTTCATTGATTAACATGCACCGTCAAACATCACCACAACTCCGGTCATGTGTAGTAACAACCTCATGTTAAAATCAGTGTTGAGGTTTGTCATCATTTGCTGCCTGCTTCTGCTGTCGGTCGTGACACCCCTCACTGGGCAAGAAAAACTGTCAGAAGACAACGCAAAAGTGCCCCAGCAATCAACAACAGTACATGTTGTAATGAGGAAAGCAGGGCACAGTGTGCTTTCAGGAGATAATATGCTGCAGGGTTCAGATGGCACTGACAAATTGTATAAGCTTCACTCTGTAATATGATCAAGTCCTTTTGCTATTTAAGCCAAATGAACAAAACAACAACATTCCCTGATAAAGTGAAACACCTGCTCCTGGTACCAGGTGTTGTAGAAACTGGTCTTTTGGAACCTACATTTTCTAATGTTATTAAAGAATGAAACATTCATTCTGTTTCACAGAACTCTCTTTATCTCTGGCTGCTGCATATGAGGAGAGAGAGGTATCCATCAGGCTTCTTGCTCCCAATCACGTTAATGCTGGAAGCAATATTGTTCAGCTGCTAACATTGTAAAAAAAAGGGGCATTAAGATAGTTTCGGGCTAACAACTGTAACTTCTCTTGTGACTGCAGTGACCTTCTAATATATACCATACTCTACATTTGCTAAAAACAGCAACAATTCACTTAAACAAGGGTGAAATATTTTACGTCAGTGCTGATGGGCAGTTCATCTGTGTTCAGCGCTACTTGCAAATATTTCTCCATCTCAAATGAGGCCTCAAATCTCACTTAGTTTTAAGCTTCAACACTTTTTGCTTTAACATGTTGGACCTTATAGTAATATTGAAATAATTAAATTTTAGATTGATTTAGAAGATTTTTGTTTAGAACTGCTGGAAAATTCAATTTTCGACCACAATATCACCTTACAGTGTATTCTGTGAAGCACTTTGAGATGACTCGAAGATGTGATAAAGCATTACATCAAATGCAAGAATTATTATTACATTAAATAATTTACAAGTGAAGACTGAATTTAGGAATTTTCCACTATTATGCACAATTTTAGATTTTAAGACAAAACAGCAAGTTATCTGAGACAAAGTGAAATTTTAAGACTTAGCTGCTATCGCTCAGCCTCCATCTCAAACAGCTACAGATATGACCATCTGTAAATGAAAAAAAGGTGAGAACTTCCTCCTGCTGCTAAATGGAGTGATATTGGCACAGGTTCTACAATACAATACTTAGAAACTGTGTTGAATATTTCCATTTCAACATCCAGTTTGTGACCCTTCGAATATTGTTGCCATCAAACAGTTAATCTCCAAACTGTCCAAACCAAAAGCACAAAACATTTTTTTTATTCCTTGCATTTGATATAGCACTTTTCACATCTTATCGATGTCCCAAAGCGCTTCACAGAATATACTGTAAAGTGAATTGCCTGTATATTTGTGGGCGAATCGCGGTAGCCAATTGCGCATAGCAGTGTCCCACAAACAGTCATGGACTGAAATGACCAATTTTATTATTTATTTAGGACAGATTATTATTAGGCATGTGGAGTAAGGAAACTTGTCCAAGGTTTTGCCCTGACCTGCCTGGATTTGAACACAGGTCTCCCCAGCTTGGTCTCCCAGCTTGCAAGAGAAGTGCTCTAACCACTAAGCCACAGGAGCTCCAACATTTAACTCAACAGCATTTTTTGGACTTTGCAGGCCTGAGATTTGCCACACATTGGAAGCTCGCAAACTGGAACTTACTATTAACACAATTAATCCAGTTTAAGAGAATTCCAAAATAGTTAAAAATGCCAACATTTCTGTCTTTCCATGACATAATCCAGCTGTCACTTTTCCTGGCAACATTGTTCCTGCTTCTATTAGTACTCTGTGAAACGAAATGCTTCCTAGTAGCTGCCCTATACCTACCTTCAAGAACTCTGAGCGTGTGCCCTCTTGTCTTGCTGTGTTGCAATATTCAAACATATTATTCTTAATGTATAATAATCCTTGCATTTTTGAGATAGTATCTACAACATCAAAAAATGCCTCAAAGAGCTACGTAGGATTACTGTCAATTACTGTCAATTCTACTGACTGTGTAACGCTGGGCACACAGAGCAGCCAATTTGCACATTGCAATGCCCCATGAACAGCAAGGATATGGAGGATCTAGTTATCTGGAAGAATGTTGTCAATGATTCCAGATGGAACTTCTTTCTGTATTGAGATGAGAAGCACAGATAGGCCCACTTGCATTGTATTTCTAAGACTGTACACAATTTGGGGAAATTCTTGTCTTAACTCGGGAGGCGATTCTTGTTTAGAAATGAAAGAATTAAGTCTTTTCCACAATCCTGCACCACCTTACACTTCAAGACAAAACAAGGTGTCTTAGATTGTAGGACCATTTTTTTTCTTAGAAATTAAGGTTGCACAGAGTTGTGGAAAATCCAGTATTATTCAGATACTGCTTTTTCTGTCATTCTTAAACTAAAGGTTTCCAATTTAAATCTGAATTTAAGAAATTGCCACAATTCTGTGTGATCTGTAATATGAACAAAAAACAGTTAAGACTAATTGAGATTTGGGGCTTCTCTGATGTCTGGTCATATTAAACAGGTTGATATGTTTTAGAGCATTTGGGAGTATAGACTGACAACTGTTTAGGATGTTAGATTGTTTGGGCCGCTTAGGCAAGCTTAATTTGGCTTGGGGTAATGCACCTTATTTTCCTGGTAACCTGGTCTTTTGCCCTCTTCCCAGTTGAAGACCTTTCTCTTCGACCACGCCTTTGGCCACCTTTCTACCCCTGCCCCTGGCTCGGTCCTGGGATCCGCCATTGTGAAGCGCTCTGAGTCTATGCTGTCATGAGTCCATGAGCTCCATGCGGTCCGGCGTGGAGGGCGCTATATAAATCGAAATTGTTGTTGTTGTTGTTCTTGAGACATCTGGAAGATATGAAAAATGCTATATCAAATGCAAGGATTATTAGTCTTATTCTGTGTATTAGTTAATTGGAATTCTGCCACCTTCTACCAAGAAATAACTTAAAGTACAAATGATCATTTGAAACTTGGCCAGTTTCAGGTTCACAGTTCAGAAAAGGAAACAAAATTAAATAGTATGGTTCATGCGTTATTGATCCTATTCTGTTTCTTTTTCAACCAAATGGTGCTGCTACTCAAATTAAGGGATATATTTAAATTGATCTGGAGTAGAATTTCTTTTGGGGGAAATAGTCCCTCCCTTTATATCAGTAAAAATCTATTACGTGGATTCTGGTTACATTATTCAGAAAATAAAGTGCAGTAGAATGTCACAGATTAATGCTATTTCAGCATATCTGCAGATAAAAGAATAGCATTTTTCACACAAGAACACATATAGTCAATGTCAGTAACACTCTATAAGACATGAAAAGCACTATATCAAATGCAAGCATTGTTATTATTATATGTAGAAGAGTGGCCCATGTTGGAGACAGTAAAGGCACATTGACAGCTTTTCCATCCCATGGAAACAAACAGTGCTTTCACTATTTCTAACATTGACTTGGAGATGGTTACAGAGTCTGAATCGCAAGATACATAAAATAATTTGTGAATAGAGAATTCTTCATGGCTAACTTTCCAGTGACTGATAATGTGCTGCATCAAACGCAAGGATTATAATTATCCTCCACCTCAAAAAACCTTACCTCCAGCCTAATTGTTCCATTGACAAATCTAACACAAGGCATTTAGCCTATCTTCTTCCAACACACACTGGATGCTCCTACTGTGCATTTCCAGCATTTTCTTTTTTTTAATATACAGAAAAATGGTTCACTGAATTAACAAGTGCCAATGTCACGAAAGCTATCTTCAGACAAAATGAAAATTATCGACAGAGTAATAGTTCATAGCCATATTCAGATCGATATGCCAATGCATCCTTGTGCCTAAACTGCATTTCTGCAGACAGCACAAAGCATTGAACTAAGTGGTCAGAGGAACAACAAATGCAAAAGGCTGTACTGCAACCCCAGATTTCATGCCTGTACAGCTCGAGGAGGGAGTGGATGGAGAGGTTAGCAACAATGCATTCCAGAACTTTGGCAAGAAAGAGCAGATTGATGATGGCATTGTAAATTATATGGTTTGAGGAGTCAGGGATGGGTTGTTTGAGGATGGGAATGATGACAGCAGTTTTAATGGGGAGAGGAACAGAACCTAAGGAGAACAAGTGTTTGACTGTGTTGGCCAGCAGCAAACAGAGGAGAGAGCGAGTTGGGTGATGAGCAGCAGGGTGTGGAAGGGATCAAGGCAGCAGCCAGTGGACTTAATTTGGGAGATGGTGGTTGAGAGGGGGGCGGGGGTAGGGGGAGTAATCGTTGCTAAGTAGTTTAGGGAGTTAATGAGGTAGAGGCTGTGGTGAAAGGAGGGATTAGTTTAGATGGAAGGAGACATAAGAGAGGAGGATGCAGCCAAATGGATATTTTCACTCTTTGACACAAAAAAGTCAAGGACACCTTCACACTTGCCATCTGAGGTAAAGGTGGAGGCAGCTTGGGAGGTGCATAGAGCAGCTGATGGATGGTAGAGGAGAGTGCCTTTGTGTTGTTTTTTGCCTCCAAGATTGTTTTAGAATACAAGGCAGTTTTGCCTGCGAGAGGAAGAGGTGATAGATGTGGAGATGCTCGAGTGACAGGTGGTGGTGGATTGTGAAGTTAGATTTGTGCCACTTGAGATCGAGGGTCTGGTTTTTAGTTTTGAGGGAGTTGAGGTGACTGTTACACCAGGGGGAGCAGGTAGATTGAGAAACAGAGATTTTCAGGTGGACAAGGGAGTTGAGGGTTACAGAGAGGCGATCGTTAACAGCTTGACAGCTGCATCAGGATCGGTGCAGGTGGAAGGCTACAGGGAGAAGAGATCCGAGGAAGTAGACGTTTTTGAGGGACATGGGGGGATGCTTTTTCCAAGGATAGAAAAAAATGGCTCATGGCTTGCAACAGATCATGGGGATGATGGAGGAGAGGAAGATGAGGCAATGATCTGAGTTAGCCTGATATAACAGTGGACAGACTGGAAATGTCAAGGCCCTGAATGATAACAAGGTTGAGTGGGTGGTCACAGTTGTGGGTCAGGGAGTTTATATGGAGGGTTATATGGAGATGGAGTAAGGAGAGTTCAGTGGAGGATGAAATCACCAATTATGACCAGGTATTCAGTGCAGAGGCAAACAGAAGAGAGGAGGGAGAAGATATCCGGAATGGAGGAACCAGACAGTTTGAGAGGGTGATAAATAAGGAAGATTTTAAGGAAAAAGGAGGGATGGTAAGGGTTATTAGATCCTTTGGTTGCAAGCAAAGCTGCAACAGATATAGCTAGTAATCTGTATGTAGCTCGTAAAGTTAGTGAGAGCTGCAGAAAACATCTCAAAGTGTTAAAAAGCCAACTCAGAGCTAGAATGCCTATGGCAAGCAATCGAAAAGAATAGGAAGAAAATTCCGATCCCAAAATATCTTTGTGATTCATGTGGAGACATAGGTGACACAGATGACCTCCACAACCATACATTGCAGGAACTGAATGGAAATTGTCATTTTTTCTGACACAGACATTCATAATTGTAAGAGAAGGAAGCTTCTCCCGGTGCCCTGGCCAGCTATCCCTCAAATAAAACTGGTCATTCACTTCATCGCTCTTAGTGGGATATTGCTGAGTGTAAATTGGCTGCCATGTCACCAACAAATTTTACAGACACTACAGGCTACATTAAATCCTGTAAAGCACTGTGACATTTTGACTATGCCTTGTGGCACTATATCAAATACGAGGGCTCAAAATCTGTAGATCATTGAGAATGAAGATCATTGTTGACTATTGATAACGAATCATTGGTAACCAGTTGGTATTAAGATCACTGTCCATTGAGAATAATTATAAATGTTAATAATTGAGAATTAAGACACTTTGACCACTAAGAATTAAGTTGCTATCATTGGCAAATAGGTCACTACAATAAATAAGAATGCAAAATTAAAACTCATGTTAAATAAGATGAAAAATATGATTTGTGACATTGCAGGTAACGTTTTTCACGGCAGTCTCTCCAAATTGCAGTGTTAAATAATATTGTCAGGTCCTCAGATAGTAGTGATATTAATTCAGGTTCACCAAACAACTCCAATCTAACAACCATTTTAACCCATAAATACAGATTCATGCATGTCACAGAAATGTTTTGAATCATTTTGGGAAGTTTAACATTATAGGCATCATATCAAATACAATGATAATTACTATTTGATAAACTAAGTTGGTTCAAAACTATTGCAAAACCATGGGCAAGTTTCCTTACTCCACATGCCTAATAATGAATCCATTTCATTGCAAGACTGTTTGTGGGACACTGCTGTGCGCAATTGGCTGCCGCGTTTTGCCCACCAATATAATTCACTTTACAGTATATTCTGTGAAGCGCTTTGAGATGTCTAGAAGACATGAAAAGTGCTCTATCAAATGCAAGGATTATTATTATTAAGTTGAACATTGATACGATGTATCCACTTCTTGGTGATTCCAAAACAAGCAGACATAAATATTAGACAGATAATAACAGATCTATTGAACTCCTGTAGCTTCCCAGGTAGCAAGCCCATGTGGGGCCCATATGGGCATGACCCAGGTCATATAGGCATGGATCAACTCATATGTATCCCATATGGGGCCCATATGGGTTAGTCCATATGGATATCATGTGGGAAAAACCTGGGCAAGCCCATATGGGCAGAATATGGGCTGGCCCATGGGGGTATCATATGGGGAAAACCTGGGCAAGCCCATATGGGCTCCTGGTCCCTGCATCTTTTGGGCGGAAACCCCGCAGTTGAATCCATGAAGGTCAGAGTAAAGGCACGAGAGACCTATTGTTAAGCAAGTATCTTTTTGTGAGAGTACATGACATAACTTAAAAGGTGTCATTTGGCCATGCACAATGTACATTTAGGCAAGGGAGGTAGTTCTCAGCCCATTTGAACACAAACAACACAACACATCCAAAACATTACCCCTGCTATTAAAAACATACACATTATTCTATTGGTTTCTATCTTTCATTCTTGCGACTTTTATCCAATCAAATTGTTCGTTAAATTCTCTTTTTGGGTTACTAGAAAAGGTATAAATGGTATATGGTCAAAAAGTTGATTGCACTTATCATCCAATCACAGTTGTTATATAAGCCACAAAATGCAAGAATAACGGATCTTAAGATTCTTAAATCACTGTAAACTATAGCATTTTATTGAGATTTCTCATGTGTTCCCATGTGAGTAGGATGTTAGTCAGCATCACATTAGCAATATATGGTGATTTTTTTTTCCAATTTCATAGATGAACCCCATATAATGCCCATATGGAATGGCCCATATTCTGCCCATATACTGCTGGTGCACATGGGCCCCGGGTGAATCCCATATAATGCCCATATGGGATGGCCCATATTCTGCCCATATACTGCTGGCGCACATGGGCCCTATGTAATGCCCATACGGGATAGGCCATATTTGGCCCATATTTTCCCCATGTAATGTCCGTATGGGATAGCCCATATTTCACCCATATTTTACCCAGATTTGCCCAGATGGGCCCCAGATCTAACCCATATGGGTTATCTGGGCTGGCCCACATAGGTCCCATATGAATCTTGGGTGCAGAATCCTGTGGAGCCCATAAGGGCCTCCCCATATGGGACGCATATTTTGGCCCATATGGGACCCATATGGCCCCCACATGGGCTTGGTACCTGGGTACCCTCTCATTAACATATTTAACGTGGGAGCTGTGGTTGAAGCAGAAAGCATCAATAATTTAAGAGGAACTTGCTGCGCAGAAGGCAATAGAGTAATAATAATAATAACCCTTGCATTTTATACAGCACTTTTCACGTATTCTAGATGTATATCATCTGGTGGACCAATAACTAAGGGAATGGAATCATTCCATCAGTTCCTGCTAACCCTGCAAGCCAAAGCCCTAACAATCTATCTCTGGATTTTCCATGTGTCGGTGGGCTGCATGGAATCCCTATTTTGGGTTGTATACTCTTTAAGCGTAGTGATGGGTTTCCACATGACACATGGTTGGCCAAACAAAAGAGTATAAACACCGTCAAGACAAATTGGGCTGATGAGCCTTTTCCCATGCTACATCATTCTCGGTGGCTCTATGATTTCTAAAGGTGTCTGTTGCTGGTTTGTGTTCAACCACCTCGCTCAGGATGTGTATGTATTTTTGAGCCACTGCAAGAAACACAGCAGTAAGTTGTTTAAGAGTTAGAGTATCCATAAACACTTCTAAAATATAATTTATCATTCCAAGTAATAGTTTTGTGGTTATACTGTTGTCTAAGATTCATTGCATAACCAAGTGTATGTAATTGGCATTATAATAGAATCTGGAGCAAAGTGAAGGTTTACTTAACCTAACGGTCAGTTAAGATAATAACTGATGTTTGCTCTGAGACTTTAACTTCTTTCTTGATTCCTCCAACACGTTAAGTATACAGTATATTTGATATTGAAATAATTCCATTTCCTCAGCCAATATCAATTAAAAATGCGTAAATATATGCTATGTTAGCACATGCGTTAGGATATGTAAATTAATATGCTTCTTGAATTCAGTTGTTTTTAAGAATGGTTCAATGTGCTCAATTTTTTCTCCAATCATTTATAAATTGGTTAAGTATTTAAAAAAAATGTTTATGCCTTTGTTTTGCACAGAAAGGTGGATAGCATAGCATTTTTTTCAGACATTTACCACCACTAGTGACAAAAGTGGATTGTACAGACGTCCAACCAAGTGAGATGCAGTGTGATACTACTTCCAGTTGTGCTCGTATACCATTAGCTCTGATTGTTTAGGCACTGATATTTTTCTCAGAAAGTTAGAAAAGGGCTCAATAATTTATATTGTTCTCAAGCATTACTGAAGGGAAGTGAAAGTCGTGTGTCCCAAAATCTATGTGTGGAAATTTGAATGCACAAACACACTTCCTGTATCTCTATGCTTTGGGCCAGAGTTGTATTGGTTCTTTGCACCAAATGTAGAGATTGCTGGTCCTTCCCTGGTTGATTTTTTAATGTTGATTCTTTCTCTCTTCCGAATCCTCAATTATTCAACCAATCTGTGATGTTTGTGATGAATCTTACTGCTAAAAGGATCAGTAAACAGGCCCTTCAGCAACAACGGTTGTGCTAGTGGATTTAGACAATGTCTGCCCTTCAGTGATAAACTCTTTTATGTTAGTTTGAATGCGGCACTTGAAAATAATTCAGTCAATCTGGTTGCTTATATACAAGTGTGACCACTTGGCTGACTGGAATCTTCTGAATTTCACACATGGAAATGAAGCACCAAGCTACTCAGCTTGTGAAGCATAGCATAATATTTATTTATAGATTTATTGCTGCTGTTTGGGGAATCGGCAAGTAGGGAATCAACTCTAAGCAGCATTTAAAATGCGTTGTTTTAGAGCATGCTTTAGTTGTCAGAATGTGGAGTTCTTCAACAACTAGGTCAATTGTATTATTTAAGGAGCAAATGCTGAGATGGGCATTCAAAGAACAGTGATATAAGGAGCATTGTGAAAGAACAGAGAAATTGGATTGATTAGTGAGGAGGTAGGACAGCACATATGATAGGTTGAATGACACAAGTTTCTTACAATTCTTATATTAGAAAGAAGCTTCCCTGGTCCTCGGAATCTCTTTCTTTAATATCTGTCTCTTGTTAATGTCCTTTTCCGTATGAAGTCAGAGCTCCGAGACGCTATCCTGCATGAAGGGTGCAATATAAATGCAAGCTGTTGTTGTTGTTGTCTGCATTTCTCTCTTTCTCTTCATTACTTTTCTGCCACCACTTCCTTTCCAGAAAGCAAATTTTGGCTCAAACACTTGCAGGTTTAAAAGAACCAAAGCTACTTTCTTAGTAAAATATTCCATCTCATCCCAATAAGATCAGAAACTTCAAGTGTATATTTTCTGGTAACTCTCTCCAAATCATGAAACAAAAAATGTACTAAAAGAAACATGCCCTATATTTTACATCATATTTTACAATATCCAATATAATGTAAAATATTCTGCTATTTCTTGGTGCTATTACTGTGTAAATTGGATATGACTAACTGTAAAATGTATAAGATTCATGGATCTGGAAAATGTAAACGCTGAAACACAGCAGTAGCCATATAATAACCTATATTCATGATTTGTATCTCAGTTGTGGAAATATTTCTCCACCACACAGTGAATTATTAATTTTGATACAACAATGCCACTTGATTAATACTATTTCATTCAGTGTGGAGTGTGTGGTCCATGTAAGCCCTGTTTAGTCAGAAGCACGCTTGTCTCTGAGTCGGAATATAAACAACATTGCAGACCTGGGTTTGATTCTAGGCAGGGCAAAACCATGGGCAAGTTTCCTTACTCCACACACCTATTAATAATCCCTCCCAAAAAACAATGATAAATTGGTCAATTCATTCTATGACTGTTTGTGAGACACTGCTGTACGTGATTGGCTGCTGCTTTTTGCTCACAAATATATAGTCAATTCACTTTACAGTATATTCTGTGAAGTGCTTTGAAATGTCTAAAAGATGTGAAAAATGCTATATCAAATGCAACCATTATTATTATTCCTGCTAGGTAAGCAGAGGTATGTGTGTGTGGAGTAAGGAAACTTGACTAAGGTTTCGCCCTGAGTTGCAGGATCAAAGCTATTAGTGGGCATTAGTTCATAGTACAACTGCCCTTAATTTAGTACCAACTTGGCAATGCTGCTCATAGAGGAGGAAAAAGGAAAGTTACATGTTGGTTAATGAGATAGTATTTTTCGGAAGTTGAGGGTTTAGGGCTATTATTGTATTAAAGAAAAGGGGAATTTATTCTGCGTTTGCCAATTGCTCACAATACACAACCTTTGAGTGCTTAATGCACACATGACTGACAAAGAGGAAAAAATGTTTGATTCTCCAGCACTGACACTTCACCTTGATGAGCACTTAAATTCATTTTATAAAGCAATTATAATGGATAATATGGAATGACTACAAAGCAGTAATCTCACTGATGGGTTCAGGTTAAATCATATGACAAACAATCAAAGATCAAGAGGATCGTGACTAAACCATGAGAGATTACAACCTTCACAGTTCTTCCATTTACTCCTTGCTTTATTACATCTGTTGTGATCTGTTGTGATGCTGATAGGAGCAGGTATTTTAAGACAACATTGTATGGAGAATTTTCTGCTTAGTAAAATGATGAGATAGGCTTCTAGCCTCAAAGCCAACCTCTCAAGAGCACTTCCTGCTTCACCAGTATGTAATTTATATTAAATCAAAACTCTGGGGTCATAGAGCGAGATTACTGACAAAGTGGTGTATTCGGAGTAGTTTAGGGAGGTAGGTTCAGAGAGTAGAAAGCTCAGCCACCGAGGTGGGGTAGTGAGGTGAGAGATGCGGGATGAAGTTCCAAAGGTTGGGGGCAGAGCGGCTGAAGGCTCGCCCGCCAATCGTGGGGGAAAGCTGGATTGTGAGCGGAATTGTGAAGGCAATGTATTGGGAGATAGGAGATAGTGGAACCTGACTAGGATCATTCCTCTATTCTTCACCAAAGGACAGAAAGCACCAGTGACTATTTCCGAATGAAAAACACCCACAAAATTTCATTCCTTTATCATCAGTTTTATTTCAATTTACAATCTGTTGTTCATCCACAACATGTACACTCACTCCACTATTACAGTAAGTCTTGTAAAGGGCTATCGGATGTCCTTGCAATGTGAATGAAATGAAACAATTATTATTATCATTATTTACCTAGCAACACATAATGCACCTTAAAGGGTAAAAAGAACATATTGCTTACGATAGCTCTATTTAAATGTCAGTATCTTGCTGACCAACATTTGTTGGAGTCACATGATTTTATGGTAGCTCGGTAACTGTAGGCAATTCAGACCTGTGAAGAAAAATGCAGGTACTTGGATGATAAATACTTTAATGAAAGACTCCTTTGTTTCTAATTCAAGACAATTTAAATGGATCAAATAAGTGTTTATTTTGATAATTATCACAGTGGCTTTAGTAATCAACAAGGCTATTCTACAGCAAACCATCATACCTTAAATGTACCTGAACAGCAAGATACAGTTTCACTCTTAATTTTCTATGACCTAGTTTTCAGACCGCAAAGGATCCACTAACAGCTAAAGTATTGTTCTAAATGAGGCTGTTTGTAGATGGTGTATTTTTTCAGCTTGAGCTCTTGATAAACATATTGGGTTGAAATTTCTGGTGTTCCTTAAGCAATTCCTTGTTTCAAATTGCACAACGAGTGTGTTTAGGAATATCCACAAAGCTGTATACATTCTCCCTCACTTACACCTGTAATGAATATACTGCTCCCAGTCTGTAATCCTATAAATCTGCTCCTTCAGATCAGCTGACAGCTGGCCGATTTAATAAAAGATAGGAACCTGATGACTGTATAAACTTGGTTCCCTGATCTGGACCATGAGAATGTTGTTTCTGAAACCATGTACGGAGCATTAACATTGGTGTTCTTCTATTAATATCAATACTCTCATTGAATTGCTCTCTTTGGAAATCCACCCCACAATCCCTTTGGCTTGCTTGCTCCCTTGCCTCCTTCAAGTCTGGTCTCAAGACCTTCCTCTGCGACCGTGCCTTCAGTCACTGTCCTAGCTCTCTGCCCTCCCTCATACCAACCTTAACCCCTCACTCCCCACCATGCTCGGGTCCTGACCCCTGACTGTTCAGCGCCTTGCGACATCCCCCTGACATGAAAGGCTTTCTACAAATCTACTTTTGTTGTTGTTTTTTTAATTAGGCTTATGACATCCCCACAGCCTAGATTGGAAAACTACCTTTATATAGTATATCTGTCTTGGGTTTGAATGGGATCAGAGATCAGGAACCACATGTTCATTGTAGAGATAAGTGTGAGTCTGCTTAAGACAAGCAATGGTTTAAGGAATATTGGAAATGGTACCTCAAATCATGTATATCATCTCTGCTCCCACACTGTGGAACTCCATCCCGCAATCCTTTCGCCTCACTTCCTCTTTTTCCTCCTTCAAGGCTTTCCTCTTCGACCATGCCTTCTGCTCCCCTCCTACTCTTCCACCTCTTCTACTCTTCTTCCCCCCCTCGGGTCCTGACCTGACTGTTCAATGCTTTGGGATCTCCTCCCGACGTGAAAGGCGCTCTATAAGTAAAATTTTGTTGTTGTTGTTGTAGGTAAACAAAGTGGTGCAAAATACATTCAATGTGAACACATCAAATCTGCTATGAAACATTGCATTGTTTCACCAAAATATCTGTACTGAAACAGCAACAACAACAACAACAAAATTACATTTATAGAATGCTTTTCACATTGGGAGGACGTTCCAAAGTGCTGGGAAACATACTTTAATAGGATAATATAACTTTATTGCATAACTATCAGTTCAGGACATGAGTATAATATAACTATTATATTATAATATTAATATTACAGTCAATTCAGAGCTGAAGGCAGAATGGTTTTCCAATCTTGGTACCCAGTGTCATCAATAGGATATACAATGAGTAGATGAAAAGTAAAGCTTCCTCTACATTGTTGTAAAAACATACCTCAATGCTAACTTCAGTGGAACATTCAACAAGATCCCAGTGTGAGATTTTCTTTTCCCAAATCAGTTTTATTATCTACTATCAATTTCAGAAAGGTTTAGACCATCTGTCTTCCAGCCAACCCATCCAATTTCCTACAAGACTCCATCTGGCCTCTCCATATGATTAACATTGTTGAATTGTGAAAAGTTTTCTGCAATTAACTTATACAGATAGTTTGGCTTTGAACTGATCAAATCAAATTCACAGTTACAGCAAGGTTTTAGAGCCTACTCGTCATTGTTCGGAACTAAGACATTAGCCCAAAAGCCCCAGGGCTGTTTGATAATCTATTCAGAACGCTAAGTTTGCAAATTAGTGTGTTAAACTGTGGTTCACTGTGGGTATCTGAGGTGCTCTATCTAAACATAATATAATGATAGCAATTTGATTATATTTATGAAATTCAAGATTAATGGAATTGAATATGGTTTGGGATTGTGGCAGAGTTTGGAGTGATTAGTTTACAAACTACAAGCATCTGACACCATTAAAGCCTGACAACATAAATACCTGTACCATATACAGGTATTTATGTGGGCTCAGCAATTTTGAGCTCACAATCTAGGCTGGCAATTGAGTGCATTCCTGGGACTGCTCTGCATTGTCTGAGATGTTAGCTTCAGTTGAAGGATTTTGATATGGTAAACGGAGAGAAAGTACGTCAACTGTTTGGTGAGTCAGTTACTAAAGGGCATTAAAATAAGGATTATTACCAAAACCCGAAGGGGGAGGTAAGGAGAATTTTTTTTAACACAGAAGATTATTTTGACTGAGAAGGCTTTACTGAATGCTATGATTGAAGCAGAAACCATAATAGCTTTTCATATGGAATTAGACAGATATTGGAAAAAGAAAAATATAGAAGTTCAGTATTCAGAAAAAGGGCAGAGGAGTGAAACTAAACAGATTGCTCTTTCATAGAACATCAGAGATTTAATGGACCAAATGGACTCCTTCTGTGCTGTTCAGTGAGTTATTCCATGAGATATGTTAATGACTATTTGTAGGACCTTGCAGTGTGTGATTTTCATAAATGCATTTGCCCGCAAATCTATATCACTGGACTTGACAACAATCATGTATGAAACATTTTGAGTTGTTACAACATTAGAAGTGTGATATGAAATCCAAGAATTATTACAAGAGCAGGATTGGTGTCGTAAAACAAGTAGATATTCATGTAGTGAAATTATTGTAGCATGAAACTTCACTAAATGAATATCTACTTGTTTTACTACACCAATCCTGCTCTTGTAATAATAATTAATTATTATTATTATCCTTGCATTTGATATAACGCTTTACACGTCTTCTAGACATCTCAAAGTGCTTCACAGAATATACGTTATAGTGAATTGACTGTGAGTTCATGCATACAAGTTATAATGTAAGCTCCCAGAGATGCTACCCTGGGTGAGGGTTGCTAAATAAATACAATTTTTTGTCATTGTAGTTGTTATTGTTGTATGCAATGGTCCTTTCTTATCCTACACAACTGGTATGGAAGATTTAGGTGCATCTATAGTGGAGTCCTCTAGCTCAGTAATTAGAGCACTTGCCTTGCAAGCGAGAGACCTGGGTTTGATTTCCAGCAGGACAAAATGTTGGGCAAGTTTCGTTACCACATGATTCTGTTTACCCAGCAGTAAATAGCAGCCCACTTGTTAGTTAATTGGCAGATTGCTTCCCCAGGAGTAATAATTCCTTCCAAAAAAAATAAATAAATTGGTCACTCAATGCATGACTGTTTGTGGAACATTTCTGTGTGTAATTGGCTGCTGCATTTTTGCCATATTTTGCCCACAAAATATGCAATCAATTTACTTTACAGTATATATTCTGAAGTGCCCTGAGACGTCTAGAAGACCCGATAAAGCGCTACATGAAATGCAACGATTATTATTATTAATGTAACTCTCAAAATCAATTGATTTTCTTGTCAATTTGCTATGCAAATCCCTCTTGCGCAATCCATGTGAACCAACATGATGTTGTGGCTGAAGTCCATCAATGAGATGCAGCATGCGTTTTGAATATTACATTACATATCATCATGTGATGTGTTGTTGCACAGCCACACTTTTTCAATTGAATTGACGGAACGCAAATCAGGATTTTCCAAAATGGAATCTTGAATCTAATTGTTGAACGTGAGTCCATACACCCCTGTTTTTTGCTTTTTATAACATGTATCTTTTACAACGACATACAATTAGAAAGAATATTAATGCCCTTTATATGTAATTCTTTGTCATCTCATATTTTACAAACAGGAAAAAACAGTTTGCTGAAAACAATGGAAAGAAAAAAAATATGAAGGTAAACTAAGGTAGGCTTTTTTTTTAACAATATAAAATGCACAGCTTCTGAAATGTGCCTCCCTCCTTTTGTTACTAACCACAATGTTCCAGAAAACATTAAGGTATTGTGCCTCACTAAGCCCATTAATCATACCTTTGTCGGTACCTGCTTCCTGCAGCCAAAGCATTAAGCCACTGCTGTATGAAGAAGTCCATTTCCTCCACATTTATTTTCCAGCTACGAAAATGAGACTATGTCAGCTAATGGAGATCAGTGATGTAAGGATGAAAAACCACTATGTTTAGCAAGAAGGGGTTGTGCAATATTCTAATTGAGATGGTCTTCTAATAATAGTGTGAACCTGTCTATTGGAAACACACTGCCCAGTTTCTCTATTATTTCAGTTTACTTTGTGCTTCTGTGTAATAACTTACTCTGTAAAAAGGAAAATCTCATCAACTGGTATGAATGTTATATAATCATCTATTTTTAAACCAATGGTCAGCTGAGCAGAAAATGACTGGTAAAGGTTAGTGTGTGTCCCTTATTCCCAGGAACAGCTCCAGAGGACCTTCAGGAGTCTTTCAGGCATTTAACAGATGAGAAGCAAGTACTGTATCCAGTCGATAAGGTTTTGCTGTAGACATCCAGCCAGCTGGAGAGTGACGTGATCAGTGGATGAAGCCAACACAAGAATCCTGCTTTAGACAAGATAACAAAGAATACCTCTGGTCTGGCCATTCCCAAGCTCACAATTGGTCAGTATTCCCTGGGAATTTTGTTCCTCCTGGGTTTTAGTACTAAGTAATTTTTTCCGAATTTCAGTGGGCAATATTTAAAGTTGTTTTTAATTGAGCAAAGATTGCAAAAATCACTAATCCTTCCCCTGGCACCAGCAATTAAGCAATAATTTTGCTGGATAAGGACTTACATTAAAATTAATTTGAAAAGTTCATAGTTAAACTAATTGCCATTCTAGTTGCAGGGAATAAAAGCCTGGGCCCATCACTAAGTAAGCAAAATAGCCACCAATAGAATTGGCTGTGGGATAAACCATTGTTAGATCTTTAGTGTAAAATGCATTATGAGGACAGGTTTTAAAGTACTATTTTAGCCACAGTTTAATTACTATGCCTTAACGATACACACTCTGGGGTCTTTCCCTGAGCGTAACACTTGAAATAAATGCACAGGGTGCGGTCCCTCAGGGAGAGGGTTTCCATTCCAAACACTGGGAAATTTCCGTGTTTAAGTGGCATACATATTCATGCAGTTTGGTTTGGATACACTTAAGTACGGTGATGTGTTTCCACGTGTGTCAGTCACCTAGCTGACCTCTTCTCCAATCGCACCCACCCCCCACCACCCCCCAAAAAAAAACAGAAGACGTAGCCTGAAAGACCATCTTTTCTTGAAATTTAAGGTGCATAATTGTAGAAAATCCAATTCAGTCTTGTTTGTACCCTGCTTTTCTACAGTTTTTAAAAAGGAACCAGCATCCATATTAAGATTTTTCCACAAACAGTGTAGTTTTAGAAGTTAAGACAAAATAGGCTTCCTGGTTAAGTTTACAATATGTGGAATTTCAGGTTTAGGAATATCACAGTTTTCACTTCAATCTGCCTATGGTACAATTTTATAACAGTGCATTGTATGGTTCCAAACAAATAAAGATTGACTAAATACACATTTATCATATTTTGCCACTTTAAATATAAAACCAAAGAAAATAAACCGTTGAAAGAGCAATAAATTTGCCCAATTTTTTTTTAAAAAAATACATAAAATACATTTTACTTTCAATTTGTCAAGTGGAGATGGACTAACTGTATGGAACCTGGATTCTGTGTATAAATAGTGCACAACTTATCAGATTGATGCACCTGTCAGATATAAGTATTGCAAAAGAATGGCAAAGGACAAACTATAATGAATTGTGTTTCTGTTTTGTTGCTGTGGCAACATGGTGACAGCCACTCAGGTCTAATACAATGTCAGACACTAATGGGATTTCCCAATATCACTGCATGAAAACCTCACCGGAATATGTACTCCATGATTCAGTTCTCCCGTTACAAACCACAACCTGAGACCATCTCTGCTGCCATCTGTATCTTTGTACAGGCCATTATAAGATGGCTTGGTTGATCGCAGGTTTGTTAATAACACGGGGGGTCTTTTGTGGACTATGCAGTAACAGGAGGGAGGCACTCCTGATGCTGATCACACACTGCGCATGTTGTGCTAAGAACAACAAACATTGTTGACATCACTTTAAATGAAATACAGGGTATAGTAAATTTTACAAAATAATAATCCTTGCATTTGATTTAGCACCTTATCATGTCTTTAAGACATCTCAAAGAGCTTCACATAATGCATTGCAAAGTGAATTGACTGTATATTTTATATACAAAATGCAGTAGCCAATTGCGCATAGCAGTGTCCCACAAATAGTCATGGATTTAGTGATCAAACTATTTTTTGTTTATTTTGAAGGAATTATTACCCCCAGAAAAGCAATCTCCAAACAACTAACAACTCAGTCCTTACTTACTGCTAGGTAAACACAGCCGTGTGCAGTAAGGAAACTTGCCTAACATTTCGCCCTGTTGGGAATCGAACCCAGATTCTCTAATTTGCAAGGCGGTTACTTGAACCACGAAAAGACTTTTTCAATGTACAATCCCAAGTAAGAGACTTCTTACAAACAACAACTTACTGACTAGCTTAGTGAGATGGAGTGTGCATCCATGGATGCTGATGCTGCCAGTGCCTAAGGTGTGGAGATGTTGGCATGAGCCAATCAGGAGAGCCTCGGTTTGTTGATGTTCAATTGCAGTTGGTTCTCATCCAGGATTTGATGTTTGACAGGCATTTAGTCAGTGAATCAGTGGTCCTGGAGTCAACTGTGGAGGCAGAGAGATAGAGTTGGATGTCACCCGTGTACATGTACATGATGACCCCATGTCTGTGGATGATGTCACCAAGAGGGAGCATACTTGTCTTGTCTAGGAGAGGACTGAAGACAGATCCCTGAAAAACACCACACAAATGGTGAGGAGGAAGGAGGAGAAACTGTTTGTGGAGAATTAATGCCCTTCATGCAGTATAACGTCTCAGAGTGCTGCACAGTGGTTGGGTTTCACGCTGAACAAGGGAGACAGTGGAATGGAAGAGGTGAGCATAGGAACAGTTGAAGAAGTGATTCTTTAGGTGGAATTCAAAATTAGAGATTGATGCCCATGACTATGAAAGGTAACAGAATGACACCTGAAAGCTGGGAGAAGATGCAGAAAATAAATTAAACCTTTCGTCAAACATCATGAAATGGAAGAAGCAAATTTATGGGATACGGAGCTATTGAAGTGAAGTTTGATGGATTAGATAACTCTTTTGAAACTTTTCACTGAAAATGAACATTTCCTGAGTAATGGGTATGAAGTGTTTCCAAAATTTATTTTGGGTTTTGTTGACCTAACCTATGTTCTGGCCACAACTGCTTCTGCTTCACATTGTTTTGTGGTGCCTTTAGAATCTGATATAAGCAGAGAGTGGGAGACAACCATATGTACAGTCAATGGGGCAGGTCTTCAGGTGGGATTTGAAAATAGATAACAACAACTTGTATTGTTGTTATCCGTGCCAGACGGGGTCTCAGAGCGCTTCACAAAATGGATCGCAAGGCCAGAGTCACGGGGAGGTGGAAAAATGTGACCAAAAGCTTGGTCGAAAAAAAGTCCTTAGGTGCTACCTGAAGATTGGAAAGGAGTGGGAGAGGTAAAGCGAGTGAGGAAGGGAGTTCCAGAGCCTTGGGGCATAATAGCTGAAGGCACAGCCACCGATGGGAATTCGGGGGACAAGGAGGAAGCCAGACTTAGTAGAGCAAAGGTAACCAGTACAGTTGTGAGGAGAGAGGAGGTCAGAGAGATAGGGGTTTCAGATGAGTGGAGAGATTTGAATATAAACCCTTCCTCTCCCACATCTGGTCCCTCACCAGCACTGCTTTTTTCCATTTCTGACACACCGCCCATCTCCACCAATATCTCACCCCTAAACCTGATAGAGATCAAATGAAAGAGATTGAGGTAGGTAGGTCCAGAGGTTAGAGGCTGAAGGCACAACATCAAAATTGACATGAAGAGGTGAGGGACACACAGCAGGTCTGTGCTAGCTGAGCAAGGGAAGCGGGCAGTGGAGTGGGGTTTGAACAGGTCCAAGAGTTTAGGAGATGCTATGGTGTGAAGGGAATTGTATGTGAGGATCTTAAACTTGCTCCATTCAGCTTCATGGGGAGCCAGAGAAGCCCAATGAGGATTGGGATGATGGGAGTGCAGAATTTAGAGCATGTGAGGATATGAGTGGTGGAGTTTTGTATTAATTAGACCTTGTGGATGGTGGAACTGGGGATATAAGCAAGAGCGCATTTCAGAAATCAGGCAGGAGATGACAACAATGCGGTTGAAGTTTGTAACAGCATTAGATGTGAGGTAGGTAGGCTATGTAACAAATGACCATAGGTACCATAGTCAATGAGGCTGGTCTTCATGTGGGGAAGATGATCGTAGATACAGTCAATGAGGCAGGCAATGTAGGTTGAGGAAAGGAGTTCTGGTCATCAAGTCAATGTAGGTAGGAAGGAAGACAAGCTTTTTGTGTTTCTCTCCTCACAGCAGTTCAGCTGAAACGTACATAGCTGGGAAGAAAGCCCATTGAATTTGATGGATAGCATATGAGTGCAAGCTTAAAGGTAGGTGTGTGATCGAAACTTTCCATACTGAATCAGCATTCCATGCACAGCGAGATCTGATGAGTATGTCTGCCCAATTTTAAAACTGGAGCTTTTCAAACCTATGACTAAGAGACATGAGACCCACAGAAATATAGAGCTAATTGAAGAATGATGTACACTGTATACTGAATTCTTACAGAAGGCAAATTGTTTCATGCCACATTGCTGGCAGCAGCAAGCTAAATGGAGCATACAATTAATGCTAGAAATACAATTAATAAGCTATTTAGAGAAATAAACTAAACTGAAATAGTGGGATCACATTATGGATTTTCTTTTTCATTTTAGTTTGCCCCTATTCCTACATGATTCGGTTCATGGCTTATGGAATATTTCTGTCACAATTGGGTGTAGCTTTGGCCTACGAAATACACAGTTTGACACTTAACAGCACATCCTGTGAAGGGCTTTGAGATATCCTTCCAATATGAAAGGAAAATGTAAGTATTATTGTTTTTGTTTATCCTCCAATACTATTCTCAAACAAGTGTTTTTCCACTTTATATTTAAAGAGCTAATCAAATGGACAGTTCTATGGGGGAAGACATTGAATCTGATGTTCAAATGTAATTTTGTTGTTGTTTCTCAGAATTTTTCATAATGCATCTTTGCTCTAATACTGCTCTCATAATCTGACAACCCCATCAGATAAAATTGGTCATTCACTTCATAGCTGTTTGAGGGTCATTGCTGTTCACAAATTGGCTACAACAACAACAACAACAAATTAGACTTATAGAGCGCCTTTCACGTCGGGAGGACGTCCCAAGGCGCTGCACAGGAGGAGTGTGACCCGAGCTGGGAGGGGAGTGTTCGGGAGGGGGTAAAAAACGTGGGGGAGGTCGAAAAATTAGGGGGGGAACAAAAGGTACGGTCGAAAAGGAAAGTCTTCAAACCGGCCTTGAAAGAGGAAAGGGAAGAAACAAGACGGAGGGATTGGGGGATGGAATTCCATAGGGTGGGAGCAGAGAAGCTGAAGGCCCGGCCTCTGATGGTGGGGCAGTTTGGGCAGGGAGCTTGGAGCAAACCAAGTCCTGCTGAATGGAGGGTCCGGGTGGGATTATAGGGGGAGAGTAGATCGGATAGGTAGGGTGGGGCAAGGCCGTTTAAGGCTTTGAAAACGAGGACAAGGATCTTGAA